>APFE031578232.1:23679-105862 GCA_000404065.3 Pinus taeda
ATACTAGTGATTCCCCCATTACTATTGTCATTGTATCCCTTATTGTTATTATTGTGCCCCTATTGTCCCCATATTGTTATTAGTATGCCCCATAGAAACCCATTATTGTTATTTGTGTGCCCTTATGTTATTAATGTGATGTCGGCTTGATTATATTATGAAACCTTAGACTCCTATATATAGAAGGGAGGTTTAGTCATTTGTATCATCCAAGAATTGTTCATTTGTGTAATGTAAAGGAGGTTTCCCCCTCGAAGAGGCTGAATTCTAAAGCGTTGATCTATCTTTTCTATCTTTTTGTGAGCTGGTTTCCTAACAGTTGATGACACTATGTTTATGGGAGGAACTATCATTGTGGAAGTCAAATCATTCCCATAAACTCTCAAAACTTTCCCTGAAGCACTTAAAGGTTAGATAAGTGAGACTAAATCCAAAATTGCAATATTTTGATATCCTAATTCCAATAAGATCCATATTGCTAGACTTCTTAACTTCTCAATAGATTCTTTTTAAACACACACCTAGAAATACCACTAGTGCCTGATAGAATGACAAAAGTAAATAAGGAAGAACCCTTCTCCAAATCGAAACAAAAATATACTGGATAGATATTTTGGTAATTATCTCTCGCTGAAAGGGCAACTTTATTGAGAATAATGCCCCGGTTACTTTGACTCTTCTTATTCTTGCTCATAACAACTTCAAGAAAGGTTATAAATCAAATGGAAAAGATTAAAATAAAAACTTATACAAAGTTCATAATAAATCATCATTAGTATTATCGTAATAGTGATATGCACCCCAAAGGAGAGAAGAGAATGCAATAATTCAACATGGTGTTGTCAAAAAATATGGAGATTCCACAAAGAATATATGACATTTATTGGCACATATATGGAAAGCCAAGTGTGTATTTGACATTTTCATGGGAAAATACTCTAATAACTTTATCAATTCCACATCAAGATAAGTTTAGAGAAACGATAAGATTGAATAAGTTTTATTAATCAAAATAGAATTTGGGAAATATGAGATGGAATATGAATCTTGGTATGGGAGGACTCATGGGATCAATGTTCTCCATTCAAAATAATTAACAATTTATATGAAAATAATGAATGGATGACTAAGGGAATATTTGTTTTCCGATTTTGGGATTCTTTATATTAACTAGGTCCAACCAATCCAAATGCTTTTAAGAAATTGAATGATTTGAATATGTCGTACATAGTAATAGTTATAGATGTTTAGGACATACACATAAAATTAATATAGAGATATCTAATTATAAAATAAGGCCCGTAGATCCTAAGACATGGTATACATGGCCCTATGAATTCTCTATGAAACATGCACATATGATATTAATTGAAAACCAACATTTCAAGGATCAACACTCCATTAGGAACAAAATATGGAATCTAAACTAAAGACCCAAATAACCACATTTTTTTAGCCATTGACATATAAAGGAAATTTTACATGGAACAACATTTGCAACAAAGGTTTCATGGTACCACCATAAGTATATAATGCAGTACAACAATACCTAATCCCTTAAAACCTTGTGCATATAGTGCCCTTGTGCCTACTACTTGAGTAGGTGAGTATAAAGAGGAACCATGAGTAATATCTCCACAAAGAATGCAATATATAGCATGATTTGTTTGTATTTGGTCAAGGCAATTTCAAGTCTAGAATAGGGGTAAGAATGTGCTCAAACACCTATAAAATACATGGAAGTTGCAACACATGGATAACATGCAATAATAGAATAACCACAACCATAACTATGCTCATACGAGATTCATGGACAAGATGGATAGTTTAGTCTTGTAATTTTTTATTGAGACTACTATAAGGCTTGGTTTTATTTCAAAAATAGAAAGAGTTTATGTCCATATATTTTATATTTCATACTATCACGAGGGCATTGTTTCACATTATCGCTACCTTGCACTAGATTTTTGTGTATTTAATTTTTGTTTTAGTAAGTAGAGGTACTATATTTTAATGCTCTTGTATTTCATGAATTTGGCCAAGCACAACTTATTATCACTCCAATATTTCTCTAGAATTGTTAAGAGAGAAATGATTAGAGGTAACCACAAACCAACTTTGGAGATTACGATCTAGCCTTCCTAATTCTCAGAGAGGGCTCTCCCTTTATGATTTTACTTTGTTTAGTTAATTGGTTTTAGGCTAGTTATGCTTGTACTTGGGTTTTTATTTGGATTTGGTGGTGGGATCACTTACTTAGATGGATAGAGGGATGTTTTTTACCATTGGGATATGGGGTGAAATGTCAAGCAAACAGGACTGGATCAAGTTCTAAAAGCAATGTCTATAGGGCAAGGTAGCTGAGTTATTTCAGATCCTAAGGCTAGATGGTGAAGTGGGTTTCAATCGGATCCAAAGAGAAATTAAGGGCTCCTTAGGCCGGATTATGAAAGAAGTGAAAGAGGTCAGCCGGGATGAGAGAGAAATTAAGGATTCTAAGATCCGGATATCAGAAGAAAACATAGAAATGATCAACTGTTCAAAACAGAGTGTACTTAAACAAATTCTGAGATAAATTTCCAGTTCATTCATTCACTCTAGATAACATGTAAGTTTGTGAAATAAATAAGAATATAACAAATTTGAAAAAGAAAATACTTCACTATAATAGCTCAACACATGAATCCTGTAATGCAATCTCTTTATTACTTAGTCTAGTCTGCTGACTTGAAAAATTGGTACAATAACCCTCAGGTTTATGTTCAATACAACTCTACAAATGTATAGCAATCCACCCTCAATACTTCGAATTATGAAGTATTTATACTAAAGTAGTTTACAAAATATCCCAAACTGTCTTGGGAATTAATCTAGGAGAAAGAAATATCTTCATGCAAGAAGATAGAGACAGATGTTCAATTGTTGTATGTTGTCCTTGTTTATTAGGTTTTGTTGTTATTTATGCTCTGATATTTTGTTGTTTATTATTTTCCTTATTGTTTGTCTTCACATTGGCTCTTCTTTGTACTTTGACCTTTCAAGTGATACACTTTCAACTAATACTCTTTAAACTGGCTGATCTGTGATTTTCTTTTTATTGTGTTGTTTTCACCCTTACTATGCATTTTTACATTTTGACTGTGTATTTTTTTACAGTAAGTCATTTAATTTCTCCCATGTGTCTGCATCTAGTAATTGGATATTTACCATCTTCATGTATATTTAATTTGCCTCCGTGTACTTGGTAAAAGTGGGTTTATTTACAAAAAGGTGTTTTACCTCATGTTGGAGGTAAAACAAGCTCTCAAAGGTCCGATATAGGACCTTTCCAGTAGGCATCCTCTTCATAGAACAAGTGTTTACCTGATCCCTTGCCACTTCTCTAATTCTTCTGTCGTAGTCTTCATGTGACATCTGTCATCAATTTTTCATTTATTACCAAGGGATTTGGCAGACCTTTCTGCCTCAAACATCAAACTTAACCATGAATTTGCCTACAGCCACCTACATGGTTTGGAATTTATCTTCAAGGTTCATCATCAAATTCCTCTTGGTGAGAACCTTTTTTACCTCTAGTATTGTGTCAGTCCTGTCAGGTATCTCTAGCTCCTGTAATTCATATTTGTTCTTGGATTTGAGGAAATAAATTATTCTAGTGGCTTCCTCTGGCATGTCTCCCAGTTCTACTTTAACTCTCTGTATGGCTTCTATAGCCTCTTTCACTAAGTCTTTTTGCTCAAAGATTAGTTGAATGGATAGCCAAATACCATTGACAAAGTCAACGATATTGGCCCATTACTGTTCCTTGGCTTGGTGAAGTGGCTCCTTTAATGTCAGCTTTTTCTCTAATCTCTTTATCCTTTCATTCATTCTGGTTGCCTTCTGTACTTCTTCTTGGTGCATAATCTGGTAAGATTGTTATCATTCTATAGACTAGTTATCTTTTCCTTAAGCTTGTTTATTTGTGAGGTCTGAATGGACATGTCTTCCATTGCCTTGACCAACTTACTTGCCTTATCACCTGGCTAAGTTGTTGTTGTTGTTGAACCTGTTGCTGATGCAGATGTTGTGGCAGCTGGTAGTGTTATATCCGTTGGAGCTGTAGGAGCCAATGATGCTGCCAAAGTGGATGGTACTATTGTGGTAACTGTTGGAATGACAGTGGCAGGGGCAGTCTCAAGGCTGCCCTGTTTTAGCTGTATCAAGTTGTCCAACTCCTTCTCCATCTCTTTCAACTGATCATCCAATTGTAAAACGAGGTCCATCATTTCCTCCTGATGTGTTTGGCTCTCAAGGACCTCTTTTGTCTATGGATGCTCTGAATGAGGAAGTTTCAATTATTTTTTGAGAGCAAAAATGTCCTCATTCTTTTTTTTTATTAACTTTTCAGCAGCCTTGATATCACTGGGATCATGTCCTAGCTCAATTCTCAAGTCTTCTAATGACTTGATCTTGTTGTCCTTGGCCTGTGAGGAGGCCTTTTCCAATTTGTGTTGTGCTACAATGTTGTCTAATTAACTTTGAAGCTTTTGTGCAGCCATACCTTTACCTATCAAGGTGGAATAAATCATCTCACCTGCCTGCTTGTGAAACTCAATTTGGTCAATGGGATGAACATCCCTCGCCAAAACCTCAAAGTTTGTTTCCCTGTAGTTTGCTGATGTTTTCGGCTGCTGGACTGTAGGTTTCATCAACGACATCTGCATTTTTCTTTTTTTGATGTCAAAGGCTGACATCAACCTGTTTTGATTTACTGGTGTCTGCTTGAAGTATTGGGCATAAGTTTCAGCCTTCAACTTCTCATTACTCAACTTGATTTCCTTGTATCTATCTCTCATGTCATTTTCTTTATCAACAGGCCTGGTGAATGAAGAAACCTCAACACTGAGTTGTCTCCCAATAAGTTGAGTGTTTGATGTTGAGGGCTGGTGAGTTTCTCCCAAAGTTGTTGTGCCTTTGCTTCTTTCCACCATTGTATCAGTGTCAGTGATTTCCACTAAGTCAATGGTATCTTCCTGTTCAGTTACAGGATTAAGCTTGGGCCTCTTCCTGTAACTGATCTTCTAATACATTTATGTTAATTAGTTACCCATCCCTTAATTTAATATTATTATTATAACACTACAATAAATCCTTACAATTACTAATTTCCCTAAAACTAGTAACCGGGTTCCTATTAGATTACTATTCAATTGATACCTTATCCATTGATAGTAAGAACAATACCATTATCATATTGAATATTACTTTTAATAATAATATAATAATACTAATCTGAATGGTCTAGTATAAGATTTTTTAGTTAATGTAAATAATATCCATAGGTTTATTAATACTTAAATAACCTTACTATTAAATTTATTATACAAGTCATTAACAATAAGATTAATACTATAACATTATTAGAATAATAGTATATTAATTATTATTAGTTATTATTAAATCCTTTCAATTATTGTCCCTAAATATATTATTTCTAGCAATTTTTCCGTAACGCTATTATAATCTTAATATTTTAGCATAAAAATATTATATAATTAAACAATTACAATAATCAAATCTAGTCGTTTATCAAGTCTGACCTAATATAGCCATTTTTTCAATATAGCCATTTTTTTTAGTCAAACCTAACCATTGGATGATCTACTCTCCCTATTTAAGTTGCAGCCATGATCTGGTTCTTCAACTTGTCCTGATGATGAACCACACTTGTTGGTTTGAAACGCATCGACAAATGTACTATCATGTGATTTACGTCAAAGAATTATCATAATCTTGACTCAAACTATTCATTTATGGTTTCCATAGCTAAACTGGAACATTCTTCCATGTTTCTCTTTGGATTCCTGTCGTCATTTGTTGGAGTCTATATAATAGGAGGAATATTCATTGGTTCTCCTAGTTCTAGAACTTGTAGGAAGGAACTTATATGAATCTCTTTTTCTACATCAATCAATGTATTTTTTACATCAACTATAGTACTTTCCATTTCTATTAGATTGTTTTCCAACCATTTTGATTGGTTGACAAACCTCTCAATGTCTGGTTTGGGATGATGGATGTAAGGTCCTAATTTTGACCTTTATCATTAGCTTGTTTATGACTCCATGAGGGTCATATTGCCACATGAATTTGTTCTTGAAATTCATTTGTTGCAAAATCATATCTGCCTCTAGTCTAGCTTCTCTAGTATTACCAATGAAGGGACCCAATTGATTTTTCATTTTGAATTGGGTTTTCTTCCTAGCTGTTGGGAAATTTACTTCATCAGAATTTAGAATCTGCCTAAAGTGTTCTAGTGCAAATATCCTCATGGGGAGGTATTTGGGCAGTTTGTAAGGGGCAAGTTGCCATCCATATATTCTTATCTTTGTGTGGTTCTAGTATAGATACCAGTCTCCCACCTTATTGTTCTTTGCCAACTGTAACACCCTTTTGATTTCTTGATTGATTTTGGATTGAGGGCTACTGGTTAGCATATTCATAACTAGATGGACAAACGAATCAATGAAGTCCTTATAAGTGAATATAGTGGAGTACTTTTGGATCAAGGGTGTGCAATATATAACTGACCTTGGATTTCCTTTGGTATCAAACTTCTGGATGCTGACAGGGAATTTATCTGATTGGTATTACAAGAACATATGAAATAAAACTAAAGAATACTTGAAAACTCTCGCAGTTGGTAGTCTCGTCTCATGCATCCTATCTGCTATGAACTAAGCATAGTTGTAAATTACAACTGGAGGCTTTCTTGGGCTAAAGATGGAAAGAAAAGCAAGGACAACCTCTTCCACATGTTCATCTCTAGTGTATCCTAGAATGCAAGAGAGAATGGTTATGATTTGTCTGCCTTTCTCAGAAAAAATGATGGCAGCATATGGAGGAGTTTCTATAGGAGTATGACACTCGTCTATGATGAAAGTTTGGAAAATTTGGGCTATCCTAGGAGGGTCCAACTTGGTGTAGAGGTCAAGCAAGCCTTCAATAGAAAGGGGGGTTTGATTTGGGCTTGGTTGGACTTGCAGCATTTGGTTAATGGATTTTGCAGTGATGGTGAATAAATCTTGTTGGTCATGAGTGACAATGGCTCTTTAGGTGGGAATGTAGCAAGCATGACAGAAGTGGATGATTTCTGGGAATGGGTGCACTTCTGGAAACAAATACTTGGGCAAATTAGACTCCCAAAGGTGAATGTCATTGTTCTGGTTCAAGAATTTGTCCTTACTCCAGTAGTGGATCTTTAGAAGGTAGGCAGGGGAAGTTGTGTCCTCTATTTGGAAATCTCTATCTGCTAATGCAAGGTGGTCGATGTCCAGGTGAGGGGTTTGTAGAGGTCTCACGTCCAGAGAGGTTTGGGAAGCCATAATTGGGTCTACAGATATGAATTAGGCTTGTAGTGGATTCAGGAGTGAGGTTTAGAAGATCTGGTAGAGCGGGAGGGTAGTTACAGTCTGTAAAAGAAGGGTTTGGGGTATACAGATAAGTTTTTCTTCAATTCAGAAAAGTTTCTTAATTAATTTTAATTAAATAACCGTTCAATTTTAACTGTGCGTTTTGAAATTCAAATGGTCATTCTAGTTTTTCCGAGAATACCTGGAAATTGATGGTTTGGCATGCATTCTGGGTTCAGTGGTGAATGAAGAAGGTACTATGGCTTCAACTGTGAACTGGTCGCTTTAATTGGGTATCTGAAGCTTCTTCAAGCGGCAGAGGGTGGTCAAATTGTTCGCAGAGGTTCAGGGTGTCGCAAATGGCTTAACAGCAGTTTATAGTGAAAATGCAAGAAAAGAGCAAATTTGGGCTTTTTCGGCCTTTTAACGGGTAACAGTCATATTTCGGTGCGAAAATAATCAATGAACAGTGGGCAATTTTTGGTTTGGGCAGGGTGGCGGTTTTTTGGGCCATCGCACCGCTTTTGGAAGGCAGGCAGTATTTTTCATGAGCACGCAATCTAGCCTGGTGCCGCCACGTAGCAGAACAGTATCCAGGCAAAACCGCGAATCTCGCGTGTTCTCGGGCTATTATCGGTCGGAAGATGAATCCGCACGATATGGTTGTACACCGTCGGATCTGGGGGTAGGATATCGGAGGGCTATCGTGCAGTTGAGTTACACGGAGGGAATCGGGAAAGGGATTTACAAGGCCTGGGATTTAATTCCAGTTAATTGTAATTATTTAATCAATGATGTCGATATTTTTAATATAAACATATGGTTAATTAGGTGGGACCATGGGTTATGTAGTGGGATTTTTTAACTACACCAGGGGTTTGTGGATTAAAAGGGGTATCGGGAAAATATGAAGTGAGGAAGTTAATTAGATAAAGCGAGGACATAAAAACTTAGGATAAGGGGGTTTTTATGGGTTTTTGAGGGGAAAGAAGGGAAATTAACAAGGGGGAAGTGATATTTGTAATGGGGAATGGGTTTCACACTAGGGAAAGGGATTTTGGGAAAGGGGGTGATTTTTCAAGGGTAATTACTAGGGAAATGTTTTGAACTAAGGGGTAAAGGTCAAAATGAAGGGGAAAAGGGTATTAATAAGTAATGAAGGGATAATGGGGAAATTAGCAAATAAGTATGTGGGGGTATAGTGAAATGGGGGGAAATTAGTTAAATAAGCTTGGTGGATATCCTTTGCTTTCTCATAAATCCTCCTGTACATGAAACATAGGACTAAGCATGATAAATGTGCTTTTGACTCAACAACCTTGTGCATTTGCAACCTTTTTTCTACCTACCCTTTATTTATCCTAACATTTTCTCTTCATTTATTGGGTGCATTTGAGCTTGCTAACCCTTTATTTCCTTTTCTTTTGACAAGCAAACTATCTAATTCTAACCTTATAACTTCCAATGGCTCAGATTAAACCGATGAGCTCATTTTTATTCTCTACCTAACTACTGATCTGCCAAGGTTAAACAGTTGGGCTAAATCTTTATTCTCTATCTACTAACATGAAATTTAAAACATGAATGAGTCAAGATTAAGCTATTTGGCTATCATGGATTGTGGCATTTCTGACAAGCTGCACACAACCTTATTTTGCATAGTAAAGTAAAAAGTAGTGGCATTTCAATTTGCACACTTTCATGATCTTCTTTATTCCTTTGGGGTTCATATTTTTCACTTTTTTGATCTTTTTTCCTTTTTTTTGTCTTTTGATTATTCTTTTAGGACATACCCTCTTTACATCTTTTTATTTTTAATATGGAAAACATTTTGCAACAAGCAAAAGTATGTACAATATTACAAGACTAACCATAGCCAATTCAAAATTATGAATCCTATTATTATAGGACCCTAACACAACTATTGACACTCTTAATATGATGATTTATCAATCTTTGGTACTCTTTTAACTTGGAAATTTGAAATTTTCAACTATCTAATATCCATATCATTGATTATAGTTTTATCAAATAGATATCTATATGATAAGATGGAGGAGATGCATAGAGCATGTATGGGTTATACTTGAATTTCATCGAAAGCATTGTTTTCTCTCAAATTATTAATGTCACTATACTTATACCTGGATTATATCATCACTTTGAGCTATCATAATCTTCAACTATCTTAAGACCTTCACTCTCATCTTGTATAGTGTAGGGTTTTTTCTCAGCTAAATTTGGAGATTAACCATCACATATGTGTGTGTGATATTGCATCCAAAGCATTTAATCAAAAGAATAATTCATTGTCTTCTTTATTTCTGTCTTTCTTCTTCTTCTTCTTCTTCTCTTTCTTCTTCTTGTTTTTTAAATGTGGTTCATGGAATTAGGATATCAGTGAATGTTACGTCCAGAGAAATGGTCCCGGGTAGATCCCTAAAGGGATCAGTCCCGCCGACTCATATCAGAGCCTAACCCCAACGAGTGTCAAGGAGAATTGACCTTGTGACCTCTCATAGAAAGGTGCTTATGTGACGGGTACTCGACCAATTGAGCTAACCCTCAAGACTACAATTCAGTGTATTTTATTTGGTCTACTATGAGACTAATCGTAAATATTGGAGCTTACTTACAAAATAATTTGTTACACACCCAAATAACCAACTTCATTTGGGATCTTTTATCTTGGTGCCCAATTATTCAATCACATTAGAAGAAAAACATAGATTTTATTGCCTTTAGAGGAGCACTTGATGTTAGATCTAATATACAATGCAAAGCATAGGTTTTGCTAAGAGCACATATTCACTGCAACACATTACTAGCTTCTTTTTTCCTTTGAATATTAAGAAAGGCCACTCTTCCCATATTTTTAAATAAGCATTTGGTTGAGTCGAGACTTATATCTTTGTGCCTATTTTGCTTGGATGTGAAGCATCTTGAGTCACACCCTACTCGAAGCCCATCTATCATACTCTTTTGCCCACCTCCTAATTTTTATTAATGCATTATGTTGGTCCTCTAGTTTTCTCATATTTCTCCAACTCTTGATGTAGTACATCCCTCTTTATTTAAATTCACTTCATTGCTCATATTGTCTTTTTGTATGACCTATTTCTCAAATCTGTTGACTTAGTTTCATCGCTAGTGAGTTAATTGTATTGATGTTGATTTGGAGCCTTTTCATTTTTAGTTGTCATTTATACAATATTTGTAATTAAAATGATACTACAACATGATATATCGATGATGCAATTTCATTCGATATCTATATTCTCTTCCTCCCGTAAAAGATGAATTTATGTTCATTATGTACCAACATTTACCCAAGTGATTCTCTTAGTGGATCTCAAATCTTTATTTTCATTTTATTTTATTCTACTAGTTTAGATCTATCTTAACGAGAAATCTACCAAGCACTTATAGGGATCGAATTCCTTAGAGAACAAACATTTTTATCTAAGAAAAAACTTGAGAAAACTTTTGAACATTAGAAATTTGATCTCTTTAGATGCTTGATAGATTAATATAGATCTATGTTGTTTTATATTTTCATTATATTATTAAAATGGTTGACTTAATAATATTATGATTAAGTATTTTATTTTCTAAATGTTAAAATTATATTACATAAATACATTTGTTAGATTTTGGGAGGCATCAAAATGCGTAGTACACTACCCTCTTCATCTCGATGAAATATAATAATAAAAAATAATGATTTTTTTGTTGCAATTTTTGTCATTGCAACTCAATTTGTTGGCCTCCATTTCAAACTAACTAGTTTAATATTGCAATTTGTGTCATGTGAATCTATTATTCAAAATTTCAAAATTTATGGAAAATTCATGTTGGACTTATGAGAAAAATCCGTCAAAAAAATGGGTATTTTTTTGTGACATGATTAGCTTATTCCAACAATTTACATCATATTGGGAAACACAAACATATCCCTCTACCTTTGATGAACAGCACCTTGCTTCTCTTAGTGCATTAAATTGATTCCAACTTTGAGTAAGTAGAGCTTAAGCATCAACCTCTCTACATATCATGGTTTTCATATCCATAGAGAGATTTTGTTCACATTAGTAACTAAGCATTAACATGATGTTTAAATTTTAAGTTCAATTTGCACATTTTCTTTTGTGTAATTTTGGAGAGAAAACTACCAACCTTGATGTGTAATAAAATTTTCCAATTCTTAAATTTATGAGTTATTCAAGAACCTTCTTGCTCATTTTCTCTTTATAGTAATTCTTTTATTGGTTATGTATGTGTCTATGTGTTCAATGTTTGCTACTTATAATTGTCCTTTCTTTTATCGTTTTTCCCTCCTAAACATATCTTTATCTAATAAAATTTCAATATATATTATTTTAAAATGTCAAATGTCAAATATTAAAGTTTAATTCTTTTGTAAATGAAAATGAGAAAAACCATTAATATTGGGGACACAAAGTCTCCACTTATTGAACTTGCATCATAATACATTTATTCACAGGATATTTAAAGAACACCCTTATTCTTACTAGATATTGATAAAAACCTCTCAAAATCCTTTTATTCAACCCCCTCCAAATAAATATTTCTAATAAAAATAACCCCTATTTTTACCAAACACACATTTTTATACCCCTCAATATCTATAATTACCCCTTACCCCACATCCCCTCACCCCAATACCTACAATATATCAACTCTATTTTTCACAATTTAAAAACCCCCCTTATGAATGAACGTGGTAAGATATTGGTAATCAAAGTAAATCTCTCGTGATTGAGGACTTAGAATGAGAAATAATTACTTAAACATCAAAGGTGTATCATATTACTCAAAATCGCCAAATGCAAGAAATAAAGAGCAAAGCATTTTTAATCCAATGGTGGAAAGCTTGGGTAAAGATCAACTTATGCAAGGTTACATTAGAAGGAAAAATAATTTAAGTAATTCTTATGAATTTCTTTTCATATGAATAACTTTGTAAAGTGTGGAAATCATTTTTTTTATATATATTTTATTGCACAAAATTTTTAATTCTAGATTTTTAATATAACTCTTTATATGCTAAATGTATTAGAAATTAAGATATATTCATCGAGTCTAATCTCAATCTACAATGCCTACTTACTATATAGTCTTATTGTTTTTAATTCTACTATCTTCATTATATGCAAACCATTTCCTATTTTATTTTACTTTATTAAGAAGACATTAACATAACATGTTTTGATGGATTTGATTTATTAAGTCATTATGGGATAATCAATACATCAACATCATTTCAATATTTTTTTTTAACACTTTATTTTTAAATGAAAATTCCTTACTTATGCCTTTTTCTAAAAAACATGAAATTGTTGCAATGCCTTAGGACATAGCCTAACACCAATGAGAAGCTTTGAATATACAAGTAAGAATAAAAATGTAGCATATCAAAACATTAATGACATTAATATATTTTAGGTAATTTTTATGAATTTTTTTTCTTATCAATAACTTTGTAAAGTGTCGAAATCATTTGTTTTATTATTTTATTGTACAAAATTCTTAATTCTAGATTTTTAATATAGCTCCTTGGAATCTAAATATATTACAAATTAAGATATATCCATCCAATTAGTCTCATTGTACAATGCCTACTTACTATATAGTCTTATTGTTTTTAATTCTACTATCTTCATTATATGTAAGCCATTTTCTATTTTATTTTACTTTATTAAGAGGACATTAACATAACATGTTTTTATGGACTTGATATATAGTCTTATTGTTTTTATTATCCTTATCACGGTAGAGGTATTACGCATTCGCTAATGAGTTGAAAATTGAATTAATCAGCTCTGACTAAAAACCAAACCACCAATATGTAAAGATAAACACTAGAAAACCAATATAATTTATTTTATTTTTAATTATTTGTTCACCTTTTTATTGGTGCAAAGCGATTGGGTCTTATTAATCTATGATTATTTCATTGTCGTTGTAATACGTGTGCTTGTCACAAACCACACACTTTTATCTTTATTGGACGATATTTTGCAGTTAAAACTGGCTTTTGGTTCCATTTCATGTGTTTACATCTACAAGGAAAGAAATGTTGATACAGATTCTCTCTCTAAGGATGGGAGGGATTTGAGCTATTAGAAAGTCTCAGAACATCTAGATGGTGCAGTTAGGGACTAATTGCATCACTCTTTCTTGTAGATATGATCTTATTTTTTTGTTTTTCATATATTAGTATTATTTTTTGCATGACAATTAAATAACAGTTTTATGAAATCGTCAGATTTATATAGCTACTATTTATAGTTGTTTTTTTTTGTATAAGATGATATCTATTTAAAATTAGCATAGGACTATCAAAATCATTGTGGACCAATATTTTTAATTCTATATTAACATTCCAAAAAAAAATGGAAAAAAATTAAAATGGGGGTGGCTAGTCCCGTGAAGAAGCATTTATTAAGCCCATATGTACAATATATTTACATGTATACAGGCAGATAACCGTCACATCAATCAACATCATTCACCATATATCAATATGCACTCACGATGATACAAATGGCTGTCGAGCAGCATCACGATAGTGGATCAAACATGGGCGGGGTGCGAATAAACCGGCTGCCCCGCCGACTTCAACATCATTTATATAATTTTATATAATAAATAAAAATTATGATTTTAAAAAAAAACAAAAAAAAAAAACCAAACAAAACAAAACCAAACAAACAAACAAACCAACCAACCAACCAAACCAAACCAATACACAAAAATTATTAAACACTAAAATAACAAAATACATTTCTTCACTCACAAAATCATATTTTACCCTAAAATACAATCTCATCACTACCCAATTAAAAGCTCATTTTTTAAACATGGCATTTCTTCACTCACAAAATCATAGTTTTACTATATAAAATATTATGGCTACCTAAGTGAACTTTCGCATTTTTGTCATATAGTATTAGAACCAAAAATAATTTCTAACAAAAATGCGAGATAATTTCTAACAAAAGTGCGAGAGACCAATTGAATTTACCAATTGTATTTATGAATTCACAAGTGAGAAGGGAATATTTATAAATTCAAAAGGGGCCAACATTAATAATTATATGGGTTAGGTTTTTTATTTGGTTATGTGTAATAGTAGTAGGTATTAAGCAAGTGACAAGGGGAATACATGTCATAGATTTTCATTTGGTAAAGTGTAATAGCAGTAAGTATAATTAATTAAATAAAGTTTGTATTTTTAATAAAAAGTGTAAGTTTACTGAGTGGATATCTTTTTTAATATTATAAATAAATAAAATTATTAATATATATATATATTAAATTTAAAAAACAATTACAATAATAATATACATATACAAGAATAAAGGATGAGTGATTTCAAAGCCACACATACCATAGAGGACAATCTAGTGGTTATAATTCCATTGAGGTTGGCTTGGCTTGAAGTTCAAATCTCACAGTGAGTTGTCATTTGTGAATCAGCATATACAACAAACATGTAATAAAGTAATGGGCCCATGTAACAAATATGACATGAAGGGAACACATGGGCCCATACTTAATGCTCCTGTCATTTGAAAACATCAAGTATTCTATGATTGGATAGAAGGAAGCATGTATTTTAAGTCTGACGTTCTGGAACAAAGTTGTTTAATGAGCTGTGCATTCATGCATAATAAAGAGTGCATTATATTGATCCTTACATTATTATTAATATGAGAAGTGTTTATGGATAATACAGTTGTTTAAAAATATTTTTATTATGTGTTTATTAGTGGTGAAGTTTGAATGGTATATAATTTGTATTTTTTTATAATTATTATTGTAATTAGTTATAATAAAATTATTAAATTATAATTTTTTTTGTTGAACTATATTTTTGAATGAATAAAAAAATCAAAGTTATTAAATATTTTTATATTTGAATGGTAAAAATTCTCAATAATTAATATTTTGTAATTTTATTATTTTTTTAAATTTCTAATTATATTTTAGACAAAAATAATATAATATATATCACAAAAAATTTCAAATTATAATATTTTTAGATTGGTTTTTAGATGGGTGGTAAAGATGCGAAAGGTGGGAGGCATGTTGTCGCCATCCCACCATCTTACATGTCAACGGGACATGGCAACACACCCCACTAACCCATCATTTTTAGCCATGCAAAGCATAGTGAATGACACATGTGATCGATAGTTAATTTATGTGAGCAAGGGGTATTAATGAACATGGTAGAGGCTACGATTAGATCAAAGAAATTGAATGGGAGGGGTACCAGGCAGTGAGGCAAGCATGTCACCTCGAGATTTCACACCAAGGCATTCTATAATTGGTAGCAAGAGGGTGGACATGCACATTAATTCCACCATCATGGAGTTGGGAATTCACTCTTCTATTTGGTATTCAACTTAGCTTTGGGATACCTCCTTGGAGTTGACCACGTTGGGTTTTCCAGGAGCCTGGAATCTCCTCTTCTCAAGTTGCAAGGAGAAGAGAGGCCACGCGCATTCTCTCCACATCACACAATTTGTGAAGCCGTTGGGCAACTTTAACATCCTCTTCTAGGTAATCTTTCGACATAATCGTCTCAACCCAACCATTTCCCTTGACATACTCATTGATTTTGTGAAGTTAAAGTTACTTAGCTGAGTTTCTCTAAAATGATTCCATGAGAATGGGGACACTCTAAAGTGGAACATGCTCTCCACCCTCCTTCGTGCAAGCCACCTCCAAAAGAAATCAACTCTGGGAGGCCTTGACATACAATTGAGCTTGCCTTATGGATTAGTAGATCTGAAAGATTGTTAGTGGGAAACTCTATCTAAAGAAATCAGCTCCGAGAGGCCTTGACATACAATTGAGCTTGCCTTCTGGATTAGTAGCTCAGAAAGATTATTAGTGGGAAACTCTATCTCCTCATGGGGGTTGCAAATTTTGTTCTTGCTAGATAATTTTCCCTCACACACTCCTCTAAAAACATCTTTGTCTCTAGGCAGGAATCCCTGGACTAGTTGCTCTAATACCTCAAGGAAGTAAAGCTCCACTCGTCAAAGAGAGTCTTCTCAAACTCGCCAATATCCAAAGTCTCCACCAGAGCCATACTTGTCTACTCCTCGAGGGAAACGACACATATCACCAACAACTCCAAGTGGCTCATGATCAACATCTCTAACCCACTCTCCAAGTTTTTAGGCAACATGCCCCATCAACAATCACAAATACAATGAAATGGTATGTATTACTAGGAACAAGATCATTCCATAGTGCAAGTGTGGGTAGAGAGCTCGACAACTAGATATTGGGATCTTAGCCTTCAACTGGTTCAAGAGGAAATCGCTCGGGTAGAACATGAATTATCATATGAAAGGCACACTCTCATGGATATAGAAGTTCTAGTAGAGGTCACAAATTGGGGTTTGGATGGAGGGCACACTAGAGGTTGTTGTAGCCAGTACATGTACATCATGGACATTTATTAGCACCTGGAATTTCATCTTGGAAAATTTCTTGTTGACAGAAATTAGATCAAGGAATACATCCTTCTGATCTTGAATCATATGTAGAGGCACATGCTAGCAATGGATTGAAGGCTTGGGCACATAGAAAAGTAATTAGGCATCCCCCTTGATCTTAGATGCTCTCTAGGCAACAACAAGGAGCTCATTCTAGTTGAACTCATAGATTTTGAGAGGTCCACCTAATTGTCTTGCAGACTTTTAGTTTTTTATTCTTTTATGTTCAAGTTCAATAGTTTTGTGTTTAGAAATGGCCCCAAAGACGCAATAGTCAAAACTAGTTTTTTTGTTATCATGAGTTTACTTAGATTTATTACTTTTGGGATAGTTAAACAATTGGAGTTATGTATCTAGTTTAGTTTCCCCAGTGACAAACCATAACAAACTTCTAAAGCTACTCATGTATATTTTTTATATCCAAGAATACAAATTATTTACTTAAAAAATACTTAAATGTTTTATTACTTATTAAAAGATAATAATTAGTGAAAATTTTAAGATATATTATTTATGAATATTTTTATTACAAGTATTTATTATTTATTAAGAGATTTTTAAAGAAAAATGAAAAAGAAATTCTCAATATTCATGGATTACATCTCTATTAATTATATCAATATAGATTGATACATTTTATGCAAAGATGGATAAAAGAATAAATTTAAGCCCTTTTTTTACACCTTGGAAAAACCTATCATAACTTAGTTGTCAAACCAGCAATGGGGACATCCATCATTGGTTGTTATCCAGGAATGCAGGCTAAGTCATCACCATTATTTAAGGAAAATCACACCCCCTTTTTTTACACCTTAGAAAAACCTATCATAACTTAGTTGTCAAACCAGCAATGGGGACATCCATCATTGGTTATTATCCGCGAATGTATGCTAAGTCATCACCATTATTTAAGGAAAATCACACCACCTAGAATTACCCATTGGTGATCCGTAAGGGGCAAGCTTTCATTCCTACTAAAAACATCTAGACCTTGACCCATTAATATATTTTCGTACATTCAAGAAAGATAACCTCTTAACCAAACAAAAATAAAATAAAAATTATAACATACTAATTCAAATTAAACACTTATTAATACAAAATTAATTACTAAAAAAATATTTATACAAATTATCATAATTATTTACTTAATTTTCTTCCATATTAATGTATACCACTTACCAGATGAATAAATAAAAATTAATAAACTATTTATTAACTATTTAACATAATAATAATCAATAAAATATTTATTAAAATATTGAACATAGAAATATGCGACATAGTTTTAATCAATAACACCGATTTCAATATCTTCATTTTTAAAAACATATAATCAATTTTTACTACCTTCTAAATATTTGAATAGGAATTGTTTTTAGTGCGACCTTTTGGACTTTCTAGTGCTAGGGTATTTTGGGGTGAAATTTTGATTTGTGTTATTTAAACTGGTTTTACTGTATATATGGGTTCAACGCCCTCAAAAACCCCTAGGGCACTTCGATTCTACAGGAGTTACCCATCAAGCTTGTGATTTCAATAAATTCCTGCCAGAATTTAGAGAAATTAGACCTGAAAAGCTTCCAAACAGTCCCACTAAAGACAACTCCATTTGAATATAGAGTAAGGTTTTACCACACCCAAAATGAGTTGTCTTTAGTGAGATTTTTTTGGATGTTTTTCCGGTCTAATTCTTCTAAATCCTACAAGAATTTATTGAAATCACAAGCTTGATAGGTAACCCCTATACCCTAGAGGTTTTTCAGGGTGTTGAATCCATATACACAGTTAAAAAACTAGTTTAAATAACACAAATCAAAATTTCATCCCAAATTTTTCCACCAAATTCCAACATCGGAAAATCCAAAAAATCACACTAAAAACAACTCCCATTCCAAATATTTGAATAAATAGTTCGCTTGTAGGTGTGAAGAGGTATTTATTTCTAGAGTTGTCTTTAGTGCGATTTTTTGGAGTTTATGCTAAAATACGGCGTAAAAATTTGTGGTGAAATCACGATTTGTGTTATTTAAACTAGTTTTTTGACTCTATATATAGATTCAGCACCCCCTAGGGCATTTTTATTGTGTAAAGTTTACCCATCAAACTTGTGATTTCAATAAATTCCTACCAAATTTTAAAAAAAAAATAAACTCTAAAAATCCATTAGAAAAAATTACAGTATGAAAACTCTTTATTTCTTATTTAAGAATGGTACATAAATTTATTTCTTTTACTCTCATCAATTATAAAAGTGAAACTGGAATTCCAATGGGTGATCTAACTCTTCGTGATGTGATTAATGACGTACCCATTTCTTTCGCTTTTGGTTAGTTTTGTTTTTTCTTGATCTTTAGAAGTTACGTATGTCAATTCAAAAGTTGGTTGGAAATGTGTTGGTTGGAAATGTGTGTTTATAAGCTCAAAAGTTAGTTGGAAATGTGTGTTTATAAGCTCAAAAGTGAGTTGGAAATGTATGTTTATAAGCTGTTGTCATATCATTTGCAATGACTTTAATGGGATTTTTTTATATTAATTGTTATTCTATTAAATGTTTATTTTAATGGTAAAATACATTATATTACTTATAGGTAGGTTTTAGATATATGTGAATATTATATATGTCATTATTATTATTTCAACGGTTGATATTATGTCATATTTTTATTTAATATAAAATCCAAAGTTGGAGAATTTAGTTTACATTAAAATATCACAATTTTCATAACTATTATAAAGGTGTTATGAGTGTTTCCTAAAGGACTTGACTTATGTAATTGGAGAATATTATTAAAAATGTTCATCCAAACCAATTGAAGTAAAATTCTTTCATGTATGAATATATATTTTTAACAATATAAATATTATTTAATGTCTAATAAAAAAAAATATTTTTATCTTGGGGAAATAATCTTTCAAATGGATCTTATGGATGTAGTCACTGATCTTCGAATGTGTGGACAAAAAAACAACAACATAAACATATTTGATTTGATAAAATATAATTGAATTTATTAATAAAAAAATTTATTAAATATATGCATATATATTCAAATCTTTACATTTAATACAATTTAAATTTAGATAATTTACGTAACGACATTATAGCTTATATTTTTTTTGTTGGTCAAGTTGTTTGAGTTTGACTTCAGGCTTGACCTATGGTTTAAAAAATCGCGACTAGGAGCATCTAAGTTAATCCCGCCCAATCTGGGTCACACAAACACTTAACATGATTGGATTTTTGTCCACGAACTTTTGAACCAATGATCTTTACATCATGGAGTAACTTAATAGTACACCCCATCATCCTCTATTCTACACCTTGTGGGCTACATCTTACTTATATATATATATGAATAATTTTTTATTATAAAAATAATAATATTACATTAAATATTATTATTATATGAACCTTTTTTTTTATTAAAAAAAAAAATACTTATATTAAAGATTTAGCTCTAGGGGTTTTGGTGACATTTGTTTCCACATGATTTTAAATTTCCAAAAATATGAAACCCCCATTTATTAATATTTATAAATAATTGTCTTTTAATTAATATAACAACTATATTAAAATTTAAATATATATTACTAAATTATTAAATATTAACCATTAAACTTAAATAACTAATTATATACTTATTATATTTTAATAATCTAATATATAAAGATATACTCTTAATAATATACTATTATACTTTAATAATACTAATATCATATAATAATAAAACTTATATATAAAGATTCAAAAATTATTTATATTAAAATGCAAAACTAAGTTAACCCTAAAACTTAAAACTTAAAACTACCCTCGTAATATACTTATTATACTCTTAATAATACTATTATCAATATAATTATGACAACTAATATATAAAGATTCAAAAAGTATATATATTAAAATACAAAACTAAATTAACCATAAAACTTAAAACTACTCTCATAATATACTTATTATACTCTTTCCATATTACTTGAATTAAAATCAATTAACAATTTAGTAACTTCAGGGTTATGTGATTGATCATGAAGATGCCAACTCTTCCCGATTATGTAAACTATATTATTGTTCCTGTCAAAATCATTTGCTTTCCAAGGTTGACTTTTATGTCACTTGTTATTTTCATATTTATAATTAAATTGTTTGCATGGCCATAATTTAAATTATAACTGATTACATCATGATAAAATTATAACTGATTACATCATGATTTGATGGGATAACTGGACATCCAAGTTTTATACACTCACCAAAGACTTCAAATGGAAGGATAAATAAAGACTTCAAATGGAAGGATAAATAAATATAGATAGGACAAGAATGGCATCATTTGCAGTAGGAGAGGGAGTTCTTGTGGCATCACTCTTATGACTCAAATTCATCCACAAGTCAACCTAATAAAATATGTTTTAAAATATTTGGGTTTTTATTAAAATGTTTTCCATCACTATTTTGGATTGTGGGGGTGTGATGAGTTTGAAATGTTCACTTTGAAAATGCTAATTTATATATATAATAAATTTATTATAAAGTTTAAATATTTAATATATTAATATAAGTATGATAATTGATTGTATTAATATTAGTGATATTAAATTAATTTTTAATATTTTATTTGAATTTTTATATAAATATATTTATTTATATAAATAAATTTATTGGAGATATTTATTATCATTGTGAGGAATAATGTATTTTTTTCTATAATACTATAAATTTAATTTTGAAAAAAATAATATATCTCTATGTTGATGGCTTTCAAATTAAATTTTATATTATGAATTTTTTCTCTTGTTCTCAACCTTTTATACCATGAATTATTACCCTTGTTATTAACACTTTGAGATATAATTAAATTAGCACTTGATGAGTATATAAAAGAAGTGATAAGCTTTGCATTTTAGGTGGGCTAGATGTTTGTATAATGTATGTGGACACAAGAATAGTTAATTTATACTTGTCTTTTGTGTTATTATTTAGTCATATAAGCTTGTTGTTGTATTGATTAAGTAGAAAATATGTTTACATGATTAGTCTTCTTGTATGGGTTTATATAAGCTTGTTGTTGTATTGATTAAGTAGAAAATATGTTTACATGATTAGTCTTCTTGTATGGGTTTACAAAGTTGTTAGATGAGATTTAAATTAGCACTTGGTTAGTGTGTTGATGATATATTCTCTCAACTCGTTGTGATTGTGATAAGGGAGTGTATCTATCTTTAGGTAAAGCCTCATGTATTTGTATGTGTATAATTATATTAGTGAAAATTAACAATAAACAAAATTATGTTCTAGCATAGCTCTTCTATATTTTGGTATGGCATCAAAGCCAATGGGGCTTTTGAGTTGATAGGCTTATGTGAAGGGTTCTTCTCCAAGAACTCCTACATAGTTGGAGAATGAGAGGAAGAGCTAATTTTTAAGCGTTGTAGTCATAAAAGTAAGCTTAGGAGAGTGTTATATTTCTATGTTTTGTTGTTTGAAGAGATGTCATCTTCATATGTGTGGAGGTTATCCTCGTGGGTGCTAAAAAGTCATCTATTAAGAGAAGAGATCACCGGGTGATAGTGAGTTGTTATTAAATTTTAAATATATTAAGTGCACACGTGTGTGAAAAATACATGAAGCATGACTAGATATGCTAAGTAAAGATATTAGTGGTAAATACCAAAAGAGAACATGGATACCTAGAGGGGCTAAAAGATAATTCTTTAAGGACATCCCTTACTCATCAATGAATAATCATGGGATGTTGCTCCATATGGGGTACCCAAATAAATGAAGAGCTTGTTGGGTTGAGTGGCCATAGGAATGTGGAGAACCAATGACCGAATATAGTAATCTCTTGTATAAGAGAGTTGTAGATAGGAAGTGACTCTGGATTGAGTTCCTTCATTACCAAGTCTAACATGTTGAGGGTCAAGCTTGTTGCCTACTACATAAACCCATTCCTGTGAATGGGATCCATAGAGGCATTATCCACTCAAACACTAGTTCCCATATCACCTTAAAAGAATGGCTATGGTTTGGATCAACTTACCTTGCCTAATTATTGAAGAAGACACATGGAGAATTAAGATCTATATTAGATGTTACATTTGACTCTTAGCCTAGATAGGCCTTGTGGACCTAGCATACAAACCTTATCTCCTTATTTTTTATTTTTAGTATTTTATAGTAGAGGCGCCTACTTAGAGCACAAAGTATGGCCAAACTAATTTTGATTGTGGTGGTCTTGCAACTTGAGATCATATCAAAGGTTCATAACCACTCTTAAGCCTAAATGGAATACATATGAGAAAAAATGGTGAATACATTGCGACTATAGTGAGTGGCAAGAACTAAGAATGATGGAAATGCATGTTGGCTCATTTTTTAGGGACCTTATTAAAGCACTAGAGAAATCATGGGAATTTTGCAATGCAAGAGGCTCCACAAGGTTACCGATTCTTCTCCTTGAGCTTGCAACTCCCACAAACTCTATCATGAAGGAAATAATGTTCAATATTATGAGAATTATTATGGAAGAGTAGAAGGAAAATACATTGTTCAAATGGATTAATCCCAATCTTGGATGAGGGAGAAATAAGTTTTTATCTAAATTTCTTATTTGAAGGTGAAGACAACGTGAAGAAACTTTGTAAATCCATGTGATTGTGAAACTTTGTAAGTGACCATATCGATGGCAAGCAAATATAATTGATAGCAAGATGCATTTCTGAATCTAACCAAGCCACAAAATAATTCAAAATCAAGCAAAGGGCCTATTGTGGATGGAAGGAAATTTGCAATCTGTGATCTACACATCTTTGTTGATCTTATGCTCATACTGAGAGGGGGGTGATTCAGTATAAGATCCTCTCTTTTTTTCTTTTTTCTTTTAAATAAGCATTCATCCATCATTCTTTAACTTTAAAACAATAAATACATGTAAACTCCAATCATAGTATATAAAATTTAACATGAAAACCCTTATAGTTATATTTATAAATGTGTGTAGGCACCAACCTACAGGAGACACCAATCTTCGTAGTTGAGCATGAACTTAGTGATATATTGTGTAGGCACCAACCTACAGAGTGTGACACCCCTTTCATTACCCCAAATTTTGTAATGTAATTAAGAACATATAATATTGTGGTGACAACATTGATCTTATGATGCCAAAATCTATTATATGATGCAATGTTTATTTCAATTAATAAAAATGTTAGAATTGAAGAAAGGAATTGTTTATTCCAAAAAGGAAGACCATACTGAAACATTATTATTATGAAATACTTATGAAACTATATTTAGTATGGTGCAAAGTACAAATGGATGCTCACAACTTTCCAATCATCTAAATATTTAATGCTTTAGGATTTCAAATGACTATATTTCTAGATGGATTTTCTAGCACTAGGTTATAGACTTAGACTCTCATAAGAAAAAAATTCTTAAAATGTGCAAGTGAGTTGAGTACAATTTATATTATTGGTTTTTTAACATAGATTGAAGGTCCCATAGTATGATAGTTTGAAGTATTACTTGTATTCCATTTCATTAGTGAAATTAAACCCCATATGCCATTTAAGCTTGTATTTATTTTGAAAAACAAGTTTATTTTTAATTCCATGAATAATCGTATTCAAGTCTTGTGGTATGTTATGTCTTTGTAAACTCAATAAAACTCACAATTCCTTCGTTGCACATAAATGGTTAATGGGAACCCATTTTGTTTTTGATGCAATAATTAAGTGGATAGACTTGTCTATTTTGGAATGGAGATTTCAGGGTTTTATTTTAATTATCAATAATTATTAGGAGGATGGTAGAGACTTAACCTCCGCTGAATGTTATGGAATATTCATGGTATGTTTGTGTAAAAGTATTTTTTGAAAGTTGTGCGTTATATGGTTAGATGTTTAATTGTGAAGGCCCAAGGTCACTAAGTTTATGGTAAGGGGGAATTTGAAATTATCAACAACAAAATCATGGTGCATTGAAGGTGTCTTTTATGACGTAATTAGTCACATGAGAAGAGTTAATTGCCATGATGGTTTAATGTGTTTACTTGAGAAAAAAGAAAATATTGTAAGGACGGAAACATGTACAAAGAAGGGACATTGTACAATGTCTTCTTACATGTTTTGATCAAATTGTAAATGATATGTGTAAGAAATAGTTGTAGAGAAATGGTCAAAGTTGTGTAGCTCTCAAGAAGTATTTTATGATGGGAAGTAACATTGAGTCACAAAACTGAATGTTGCAATATCCATTATGAATTAGGCACTCCAATATTAGACAAGCTTGTTTTTTGCAAGTAGAAATCATGGATGACAAAGTTGGATATACCAATTGTGTATATGACTGCAAAGGAATACAAGGAAGAATAAGTCAACAAAAGGAAAGCATTATGGTTCTAAAATATTCTTGACAATATTTAAAATTTACATAATGTAATTAGGCATATGTTTGTAATCCCTATATCAACATGCAGACCACTAGTTTGGTTATGACTCATGGTTCAATATTTAATAATGGATGTGTGGCATTAGACTCACAGTTGGAGATTTGATGTTTATTGTCAAGTTTCCTTGAAGGGGAGGTTGTTCATCAATATAAGGAGTTGTTAACCCTTGTGTGTTGGGTGAGACATTCATTGGCTATAGATTGTTGGTGATGTTGGACTAAGTGTGTCAAAATCAAATCAAGTAAGATTTAAGGAATATATGTCAATAAAGAGAAGATACATTACTTGCACTGGTTAGATCTTGGAAATTACTAGTGGAGTTGTTTGCACATTCAAGGGGACTTCACCAAGGAGTTGAATGAACTTTGCAGGTTAAGGACTTCCTACTATATCAATGGTTACAATGGTCAAGAGCACCTGTGTATTCTGATGGATGGTTGTTTCTTTATATGGAATTTCATAGTATGTGTTGCAAGTAGATAGTTGCAATTTGTGTATTTAATAATAATTATGAACGGATATAAATGAGTTGATTACAATGACCCTCATCACAGTTTAGTTAAAGCATTTATTGGTCATGAGTGAATGGGTATGCACCCTTTGATTTTCATTAATTTAATCATGTATATTATTATTTCTATTATTTATGTTTATAACATTGTCATCCCCTTAAAAATTGATTTGTCCTCAAATCAAGCATAATGAGGGTTATCATTGTCAAAAACTTGTTGTTACCCATCATGATTCTTCTTCTCGAAGGTTTTTCCAATTGATAAGATATTATTTGATGGCTTTGGAACATAACACCTTTTCTTTAGTGACAAGAATTACTTTTCGTTCTAAAATAATTCTTCCTTCGCCTTCAAATTCAGGGATTTGTGTTTGAACATGTTGGGCTTGTCCCAACACCTTCTTGTGGCATGAAGCATAGAAGACATTATGGATGCGACAATTGTTTGGAAATTTCAATCCATAAGCTATTTTTTTTTAACTTTTTTTATTTGAAATCCCCATATAATTTTAGAGTCAATTTGTTATTTCCTAGTTGCCTACGGTATAATTGTTTAAAAGGTTGCAATCTTACAAACACCCAATCGCCTTCTTCAAACTTGTTTTATGATCTATGTTGATCTACTTGTGGTTTTTATGGATGCGACAATTGTTTGGAAATTTCAATCCATAAGATACTTTTTTAACCCTTTTTATTTGAAAATCCCCATAGAATTTTAGAGTCAAGTTGTTATTTCCTAGTTGCCTAAGGTATAATTGTTTAAAAGGCTGTAGTCTCACAAACACCCAATCACCTTCTTCAAACTCGTTTTCTGATCTATGTTGATCTACTTGTGGTTTCATTTTATTACAAATTGTTGCTAAATTTTCTTTTAATATTTTGATGATATTCTACTCTTCATCTAATTGATTCCTCATTGCTTGGACTCTAGTGTCAATCAATGCAAGCTCCTTCCATTTTAGTTCACAACCATATAAGGCTTGGAAGGGAGTCATTTTAGTTGATGAGTGATTGGTAGAATTATACCACCATTCAACTAAATGTAACTATTGGGACCACTTATTCTTCTTTTTTGTTACAAAACAAAGGAGGTAAGTTTCCAAGAATTTATTTACAATCTCTAACTGACCATCTATTTGTGGATGGTAGGCTAAGCTCATAATTAAGGGATATTGTAGTTTGCTTGCAAAATTCTCTCGACAAATTTTCCTTAGTTTTACATCCCTATCATTGATAATGACCTTTAGAAGCCCACACAATTTATAAATGTTCTTACAAATGACAGTGGAAATCTATTTTGTTGAATATGTTTCCTTATTTTCATAAAATGTGCGTATTTGGTTAATAAGATAACCATGTTAAAAATCTTATCCTTTCAATTAGACATGGGTAATCCTTTGATGAACTCCACTAAGATCTCTTCCCATTTTTGGTTAAGAATGGGTTAAGGACAAAGTAACCCCATAGTCATCATTTTTTCATTTTCATTTCTTTGACATGGATCATATTCGGTAACAAATGTTTGAATATCTTTACTCATCCCCCTCCAATAAAATGATTATTGTGCATTTTTGTTGGGGGACCATGTAACTTCTTTAAGACCTTCATTTTAAACCTTGAATATGGAAGATAAATTATATCCTCATACCATAAGATATCATTTTTTCAATCAATTTATTTATTTTTTTGGTCCAAATTGTATATTATGGAATAATATTAAGGATGTTTTGCATATTCAACTCATATTTCATCTAACGAATCAAGAATCACCATTGTTGTCACATATTTTGTTGCCTCATCATCCTTTTGTGAGAGTGTATCAACAATTACATTGTCCTTCCCCTATTTGTGTAAAATTTATATATCAAAAGGAAAAAAGTTTTTTTATCCATTTTTGTTGATTAGTGGATAATGCTTTTTGTTGTACTAGGTATTGAAGAGTGTTGTGATCCACATATATTGAATATTTAGTTCCTAAAAGATATTGTCACCACTTGGCTAATGTATGGATAATGGGGAGCATATTTTTATCATATGTACATTTTAAGTTTTTCCTTTTGTTGAGCTTTCAACTCTCCAAAGCTATTGAATGGTTGCTTTGCATTAACATTGTGCCTATTCCAAAACATAGAGCATCACATTCTACTGGGGTTTTGTGAAATCCAATGTTGCTAACACATGTGTGGATACCATAGCCTTTTTCAATGTCTCAAAACATTCTCCCGCCTTGTTATTCTATTGGAAGGATTTTTTCTTCAATAATTTTGATAGTGGTTTTGTCAAATGACCCTAGTTCTTAATGAACTTTAGATAATAACATGTTAATCTAACAAATCCTTATAGTTTTGATATATTATTTGGTTTTGGCCATTCCATGATTGTTTTGATTTCATGGGATCCACCTTGACTTATTCCTTGGATATGACATAGCCATGGTATTCTACTTCTTCCTTACCAAAAGTACATTTTGATAGTTTTCATAAAACCGATTTTCTTCTAGGAGAGAAATTTCTTGCTCCAAATGGTTAAAACGCTTCTTCCATGTCTTATTATAGATAAGAAAATCATAAAAAAAGACTAGTCCAAACTTCCTTAGGTAGGGTTTAAAAGGTTCATTCATAGTTTCCTCGAAAGTGGTAAGTGCATTAGTTAGCCTAAAAGACATCACCTTTAATTCATAGTGACCATCTTGAGTTCAAAAAGCAGTATTTTCTACATCTTATAACCTTACTCAGATATGATTGTACCCTAACCTTAGATCTAATTTTGAGAAATATTTTTCTCCAAGGAATTTGTCCAACATCTCATATATAGATGGAATATGGAACATGTTTTTTATAGTTATTTTATTTAAACCTAGATAGTCTATGCATAGTATGAAATATCCATCATTTGCTCCAAACCAACAAAATTGGGGTTGCATAAGGGCTCCTACTTGTTGTAATAGCCCCATAATTTATTAGGCCTTGAATTAGTCTTTTTATCTCAATTTTATGGTAGTGAGAATATTGGTATGATTTGATATTAATTGGCGTTGAGCCCTCTTTAAGCTCAATTATATATTGTATCTTTCTTTCTCGTGGTAGCTTCATAGGCAAGTCAAGGAATACCTTGTAATATTTTTGGACTAAAACTAAAAAAAAATGGGTGTTGAGAATGGACTATTTTGCATGCTTATACATCTATTTGATGGCACTGGGCAATGTACACTAGTGTCCCCTTTTGAATCAGTTTCTCCATTTGTTGTAAAGATACAATTTGGGTTGAGGATGGTTAGAATCCATATAAATTATGTCTTCCTCCTCACAATTTGAATTTAATAATTTGTTTCTGGTGATTTGTCGAATAGGTCCCCAGCGTTTGCAACCATTGAATTCCCAATTCAATGTCTGCTTCTTCCAATTCATAATATTCTATTTGTAACTTAACATTGTGAAACTTCCTCACTCCATCAATTCTTTTGCCATCTACCACTACTCTTATATCTGTGGCTGGATATACAAATAGATTAAGTTTTTTCGCAACATTTATATCTATGAAATTATGGGTGCTCATTTTGTATATAAGTATTTATTTGTTTATGTGCCCTCTTATTTTTCAATGTTTGCAATTGTGTTATTCATTTTATTGCAACAAGGCATATCGTGGGAATGGCCTCCTTAGGATCTGTGTTTGGAACACCTTTTTCTTCCTTACATTCTTCATATGAGTCACTATTAGATGTGTCTAATTCCTTCTTTGTTTTACATGTATTTATTTTTTTATTGATGCATATGTGCGTCGATGACCATTTGTCTTCACAATATCTAAATTTGTTTACCTATTTCTTATTTTAGTCTTGGTGTTGATTTTCTTATTCTCTTAAAGGAAGAGGTACATACTTATTAGACTTGTCTATATCATATTTTTATCTTTTATTTGATTATTTGTTTGATCTTTTTAGGTCTGTGAATGATGGCATGTTGAACTTATTTTTTGTTGAATTGGTTTCATCATATGTCTAACGTCCTCAATCATTTTAGGGTTCCACATCTTTATTTTAGTATGAATGTAATCCTTCAACCCATAATTATATATTTCTAGCAATTATACATCTACGAATTTGTTTTGCTTTATTGCTAGAACTTCCCATTCATGCATGTAATTATTTACACCTCCTTTTTGTTTAAGATTTGTGAATTTTTTCCCTAGATGCGGGTGGCATCTGTTAATGATCATCCTAACACAATTAATGTTCCTCATGCTAGTGTTTCACAAGTGTTATCCCAAAGCCTTTAATTCTCCTGATTGGCTTGTATTTCCATTGATCCCAATGAACTCCATTTCTCTCCTCCATATCCCCAAAGTGATCTTTCAATATTAGGAATTCATGCCTCATTTACTCTGCGATCCCCTTCCCCAGTGATGGTGAATCTTTTGGCTTTCTAAATCCCTCCTACCTAGTTATACTTAGAAGTGATTATGTCTCTCACACAATAATGCTTTCCTCTCCCTCCTGGAGAATTGTTGTCATTTCCCTCGTGTCTCAACTCTCCCATTCCTCATTCTCCTGTTTGTGAACAGTTCGTGAGTACAGACATGTCAGGTGAGGAGGTCGTGGTTGTGGATGCCCATCTCGTGCTATAAATTTTGATGAAAACTCTACTTTATTCGACCCAAACATTCTTATGAGCACTTATCGTAAGGTGGCTTCTCTAGAAGCCGATGAATGTCGACGCCTTGGCAATGGGAAATAGGTCCTTAGGAACTTGCTTTCCAGGCACTTATGGAAGAAACAACAGGCCAAAGAAGTTGCATCTTTGAAGGTTACCAAGGCCAATGCTCAAGTCAACCGCCTCCACTAGTCTCTGTGTCAATTATCCTACTACTTCGACATCTCCTTCCATCCTATTCTTCACTCCCCCTCCCCTTCTAGTTCTCCAGATGATAATAGCTCCCTCTCCATATCTATTGCATCCCCCCCCCCCCCCCCCCCCCACCGCCCTTTGGTCCAGTTAGATGAAGCTCAACAACAAGGTCAAGCGAGCAGGGAAGCAGTGTAGGCTTTAGCCCATCAAATCTCCAGTCCATACAAATGTATCATCGTTGAGGAGTAGTAAAAAAACACAGCTGCTCAAGGGAAATCTAGTAATGTGCAGGATAGTATCGCGATATTTAGAGGCAAGAAAATTGTCTAAACTATCTCTCATATGGATCCCATGCTCAGTTCTCAAACATTGTATTATAGGGATTTTTGTATTTTGATCTACATTTTTGTTTGCTACTTTGTATGCTAATTTCTTTGGCTCTATCAAGGGATTATTTTTTCTAGGACTCCTGGTTTCACTCAGGGACCTTTTTGTTTCCCTATGATGGGTAGTTGATCCCAATCATGTCCACATCGACATATCTATGGCTCTATATATTTTGTACATCATTTTTTCTAATATGAAGTTCCTAACTTGCTTACAAAAATGGATTTATGAATTTGTTATATAGGTCATTGCCTTCTTCGTCACGAAACCTTTTTAATAAGGCAATTGTGAAACTTTGTTAATGAAAGGAACAAGCATAACATTGTTTGGCCCATCATAGAAACCAATCATAAGCTTCTCCTTCCAAGTTATTGGAGTTTTTCATAAATTTTTCTCTTTCACCTAGAGAGGGGTTCGATTCAAAATTGTCCTTCATTTTGTTGACCCAGATGACTACTCCTTTATGGTCCTTACCATCATATTTAAATAATTCCTTTCTAATTTTTTGATAATATCTATATGGAATTCTTGTGTGATACGGTTGAAAACATTGCTTCTAGTGCTTCTTCATGTCCATGGTCACTTGTGTTTAGTGAATATTGACTTGGCGTTAGTTTTTGGAAGGCTAAGGGTTCTACAAATAATGTTTGTGCTTTTCTGGTTAGTTGATCAATTCTTTTACCATGGTATTTAAGTACCCTTGTTTTTTCATCCTTGTTGTCATTTCTCATTTCATCATTTATTATTTTACAAACACAATAAATATAAATAGTCTATAATCAATAAAATAGTAAACATTTAGTCAATTGGGGTTATCCTAGGTGGTTAGAAGGAATGTAATCATCCCCACGCATGTTCAATTTTGGCAAGTGACATGACATATATATCTAGTATTAACAATATACATATATTCGTCATATTAAGTATACAACGTTGTACCTGTGAAAAAAGGAAAGAAAGAAAAAAACTAATCAACATTTAGTCAATTGAGTTTATGTAGGGTGGTTGGGAGGAATGGTTGGAATCATCCGTACCCATGTTCAACTATTGCATATGACACGATGACCTTTGATGCAATGGATTCAAGTCTTGTTGTTGAAAATGAATAGTCCCTCAATGACCAAAACATTCATAGTCCTCAAATGTGATATAAAGATATTTTCCACATGAAAAAAATGTAATAAACATTTAATGAAAATTATAGGTCACACCTATTCACACTCATGACCCATCAATGCTTATAAAACATCATGAGAGTGAATAGGTGCGACTTATGGATTTTCATTAAATGTTCGTTAGTTTATTAATTATTGATTATAATATTTACCAACATAGATCTATCTTAACTCTGTATCGACCAAGCATTGAAAGGGATCAAATGTCTCAAGATGCAGACCTCATTTTGAGTGCAAAACTTGAGTAAACATTTGTACCTCAAGAGATTTAATTCCTCTTGGTGTTTGGTAGATCTTGAGTTAAAATGAATTTATGTTGGTCCTTAATAATATTATTTATTTGAGAGTGTAAGATTTCACACTTCGAATTCATATCAATATTGATGCTTTTGGAAAAAACCGTGAAATGTGAATAAAATGTTCAACGTTTCTAATTTAATATCTCTATCTATAGAAATATTCTTATTTTTAACTTTATTAAAACCTTTATGATACATGTAGTTACATATATATGCGGTATTTTTCTTTAACATGGTTCATAATTTTTTAATGTGATATGCATAGGAATGATGATATAGAAGCCTCGAGGGCTAGCTCATTTGACCGAGTCCCTATTACTAAAGCATCTCGGTAATGGGAGGTCACAGAGTCAATTCTCCTCAATTCCCCTAAGATTAGGCTATGCTAATAAGCCGACAAGGTGTGCTAGTATATTTCTTCGATCGAAAAAGAAAAGAAAAATAAAAAATAAATAAAAATAAAAATAAAAAATGTTAATATAGATGGATAAATAATTCCATAGTCTATGTATAGAATTATTCTTATTTTAATTTATTAAACCCTGGATATACAATATAGTTTCCATATATGTGTGACATTTTTCTTTAACATATTTTTTATTTTTTAATTGATATATTATAATATATAATTAATATATTATATTATAATTTAAATTGATTTGCATGCTTATTATTTAAGTTTAATATGAAGTTTTGAAATATAATAATTACAAATAAAATTATTTATTATTAATTATTATTGCTAGTTTAATGTGGTTTCTTGAGGATGACTGGCATGACTAACCTATGGCTTGAAAAGTTGCGACCAGGGGTATCTAATCGTCAAAATCACTTGAGCATCACACCTAGCATGGGCCACACTAACCCTTAGCATAGTTGAATTTTTGCCCACAAAATTTCAAACCGGTGACCTTTACATCACAGAGTGCCTTAATAGAACACCCTGTCACTATCTACTCTATGCCCTGTGGACGAATACAAATTATTATTTTCATTTATATAGTCAATGGATATTAATTTATAGTTATTATTTATATTTTATATATATTTCGCATTTCTATATTTAGAAATATTTAATTTTTATGTATACATCTACTAATCAAATTTATTAAGTTTTTATATGTTAATTAATCATAGGTTTTGAAATATAATAGTTACAAATATGAATCATTATTATTTAAATTTATTTTAATGTGATGTGGATATTATGATTTCTTCCTCGAAAAAATTGTTTTGAATTTTATCAATAGAAACAAAATTACAATATAACAAATTGACTAACGGCCCAAGACCCATAGGCATCTGGCAGGAGTGAAAGTTTGCCCCTTACGAACCACCAGCGGGTTATTCCAAGTGTCATGGTTTTCCTTGAATAACGGTGATGAGTCAGCCTGCACTCGTGGATAACAGCTAGAGATGGTTGTCCTCGCAGTTGGTTTGACAACTGAGTTATGATAGGTTTTTCCACCTGTGAAACAAATGGACTTGAATTGATTTGATTTGTTATTTTTATTACTTTTTACTATTTTTAATGGAGTTGACATTATTATTATTATGTATCTAATGCTTCATTTTACGAACACTGCATATCTCCCATATTAAGCCAACATTTAAATGTTTACACTCATTTACGAACACTACAACATCTCCTTACTCTGAGTTGTAGAGCGCCTCTCAATGCAAGGACCCCCACAAAAAAATTTCATAAGTCCTCCCTAAAGTCAAAGATGAATTGCAAGAGCTGGAAGAGGATGTAGTTGGTGAATGTTAATGTTTGTTGGAATTAGAGGTGAAATCATTGTTGGGTGAGGTTCTCCTAGAAAGAAACAATGCCAAGGACAATATATCATCGATCCTTGATAACACAATGTTTAAATTAAAGTAAATGAATGAAAAGATTAAGAGAATGGAGTCCAATGTGGCCCCTTGAGCTAGTTCAAGTGACCCCAATCTGATAGACCCCATCCACATAGAGGTCGATGCCTCCACCTTACCCTAGTTATTTTCATGTCCTTTTATTTTAAGCCTTTCTATTTTTTGGCTTCTTATAGTCCTATTAAGGCTAGTTTAAAGGGTCTAGTTAGTCTCTATGTAGCATTAAGATATAAGCAGATGTCTCAGATAAATTTTGTAGCCTTTTTAGACACTATTTAAAATTATCATTCCAATAGAGGCTATGTGTAATGTTGTTAATCTTATGGATACTTTCTCTTTTTGGATATATAGTCTCATGTTTTGTTAGTGGGTTGGTTTCCCAAGTGACAAACCACTGGCAAGTAGGAGCTACATATTTATGTAATTATCCTCATATAAATGAAATTTAGCTTTAAGAAAAGCATGTCTTACACACACTAAACAAAACAAAGAAAACAAAAACAAACAAACAAACAAACAAACAAACAAAACAAAACAAAACAAAACAAAACAAAACAAAACAAAAAAACAAAACAAAACAAAACAAAACAAAAAAACAAAAAAACAAAAAAACAAAAAAAACAAAAACAAAAACAAAAACAAAAAAAACAAAAAAACAAAACAAAAACAAAAACAAAAACAAAACAAAAAAAACAAAACAAAAAAATAAAACAAAACAAAACAAAACAAAACAAAAAAAATTGGTATGTGTGAATATTCTAGTTAATTATTGCTTCAAAAAATTCATATGTGCGAATATTTTAGTTAATAGTTGCTTAAAAAGAAGATAATTGATCAATGGTTAGGGATTATTAAAAACAAATTTGAATTAACATGATATAAATATCAATTGTAAATTAAATAGATATTGGAACATTACAATGTTCCTATGCGAGAGCATAGACTTTACCAATTAATTATTAATTAATCTCCACACATTATATCTTAATATAAAATAAGTAAGAAGTTATCACAAGTTTACACACCCATCATTTAAATTTTTCTTTCATTTGAGTTAGAGGCTTATTGAATCTCTCCCATAAAACTTTTGCCCCTATAGAATGGGCTCTTTTTCTTCAAATGTTGATGTTGATGCTATACTACAAGCAATTTTTCTATAGTTAAAGACACATTTTAATAAATATGGTCTTTTATGAGATGTAAATATATAAATTATTTATAAATACAGGTAATTTTCCAATTATTAAAATATTTATAATTATTTAATTATAATTATAATTATTAATATAGATATATATATATATGTGTGTGTGTGTGTGTGTGTGTGTGTGTGTGTGTGTTAAAATATTTAAATATATTCCACTCTAAGTATGTGATACGCTCACGCATGTAGACATATTTGATACCTGGGGGCTCAGCGGTTGGAACCTTAGCAGTCGTTGCTCTCTCTTTCGTGTTGTCGCTACCCTTTACCTGGGTTTTGATTATGAATTGCTTTCCTTTAGAATCTAGCGACATGGTGTTGGGCTTTTTGGTTGTTTTGCTTGCATCTATCAGGGGGTTTTAGGCAGTTTTTTGCCATTGTTGTGCATGCTCTGGATTTTGTTTCTGGTTTCAATTGCTATGGAGGTCGTTGTCGGGTTTGCCTTCTATTGATGGGGGGCTTTTTCCATGGGTGTCTTCTAGCTACTTGTCATTGCCAGCATCGCACCGAGAGTTGTGGGTTTCGTTGGGTTATTGATGTGCGTTTGATTCAACTTCAGCTTTATGGGCATTGTCTTCTCTCTGTCGCATGATTTTGAACGCCATCCCTGCTCCCATTTTGTTGTTTCGGTGTTGTAAGTTTTTTATTTCCATTTTTTATGTTTTGGAGGTCGTCATTGGGTTTGCCTTCTAATGGTGGGGGCTTCTGCCTTGGGTGTCTTCTAGTTGCTAGTCACAAACATGAAGTAATTATATATATGTTTTTGCATTCTTTTATCAATGATAAAAATATGAATTTATGTTAAACTTATATAAGGATGAGAGATGTGACGCAATGCCAAATTTGATAAAGGAAAAGGTTGACATTAAGTTCAAACAAAAATTTGAGATATACTCAAATTATAGTTTGTTGATGACACTATGTTTATGGGAGGAACTATCGTTGTGGAAGCCAAATCCTTCCTAGAAACTCTCAAAACTTTCCTTGAAGCACTTAAAGGTTAGATAAGTGAGACTAAATCCAAAATTGTAATGTTTTGATATCCCAATTCCAATAAGGTCCATATTGCTAGACTTCTTAACTTCTCAAGAGATTATTTTTAAACATATACCTAGAAATACCACTAGTGCTTGAGAGAATGAGAGAAGTAAACTAGGAAGAACCCTTCTCCAAATTGAAACAAAAATATAATGGATGGATATTTTGGTAATTATCTCTAGCTGAAAGGGCAACTTTATTGAGAATAATGCCCCAATTACTTTGACTCTTCTTATTCTTGGTCATAACAACTTCAAGAAAGGTTATAAAGCAAATGGAAAAGGTCAAAATAAAAACTCATACAAGACTCATAATAAATCATCATTAGTATTATCATGATAGTGATATGCACCCCAAAGGGGAGAAGAGTTAATGCAATAATTAACAATGGTGTTGTCAAGTAATATGGAGCTTCCACAAAGAATATATGAGATTTCTTGGCACATATATGGAAAGCCAAGTGTGTATTTGACATTTTCATGGGAAAATATTCTAATAACTTTATCAATTCCAGATCAAGATAAGTTTAGAGTAACAATAAGATTGAATAAGTTTCATTAGTCAAAATAGAATTTGGGAAATATGAGATGGAAGATGAATCTTGGTATGTGTGGGCTGCTGGGATCAATGTTCTCCATTCAAAATAATTAACAATTTATATGAAAATAATGAATGGATGACTAAGGGAATATTTGTTTTCCGATTTTGGGATTCTTTGTATTAACTAGGTCCAACCAATCCAAATGCATTTAAGAAATGGAATGATTTGAATATGTGGTACATAGTAATAGTTAGATATGTTTAGGACATGGCCCATAGATCCTAAGATAGGGTAGACATGGCCCTAGGAATTCTCTATGAAACATGCACATAGGATATTAATTGAAAACCAACATCTCAAGGATCAACACTCCATCAGGAACAAAATATGGAATCTAAACTAAAGACCCAAATATCCACATTTATTTAGCCATTGACATATAAATGAAATTTTACATGGGACAACATTTGCAACAGAGGTTTCATGGGACCACCATAAGTATATAATGCATTACAACAATACCTAATCCCTTAAAACTTTATGCATCTAATGCCCTTGTGCCTATTACTTGTGTAGGTGAGTATAAAGAGGAACCATGAGTAATATCTCTACCAAGAATGCAATATATAACATGATTTGTTTGTATATGTTCAAGGCAATTTCAAGTCTAGAATAGGGGTAAGAATGTGCTCAACCACCTATAAAATGCATGGGAGTTGCAACACATGGATAACATGCAATAATAGAATAACCACAACCATAACTATGTTCATATGAGATTCATGGACAAGATGGATAGTTTAGGCTTGTAAATTTTTATTGAGACTACTATAAGGCTTGGTTTTATTTCAAAAATACAAAGAGTTTATGTCAATAGATTTTATATTTCATATTATCACCAGGGCATTGTTTCACATTAATGCTACCGTGCACTAGATTTGTTGTGTATTTAATTTTTGTCTTAGTAAGTAGAGGTATTATATTTTCATGCTCTTGTGTTTCATGAATTTGGCCAAGCACAACTATCGACACTCTTAATATGACAATTTATCACTCTTTGGTACTCTTTTAACTTGGACATTTGCAATTTTCAACTATCTAATATCCATATCATTAATTATAGTTTTATCAAGTAGATATCTATATTGTAAGATGGAGGAGATGCATAGAGCATGTATTGGTTATACTTGAATTTCATCGAAAGCATTGCTTTCTCTCAAACTTTATCAATGTCACTATACTTATACCTAGATTATATCATCACTTTGAGCTATCATAATCTTCAACTCTCTTATGACCTTCACTCTCATCTTGCATAGTGTAGGGTTTGTTCTCATGGTTGAATTTGGAGATTAACCATCACACACACACACACACACACACGATATAAGATATATATAATATATACACAACACACACACACACGGATATATATATTATATATATAATATATATAATATATGTAGTTATATAACTCACTAGATATTATAGATATATATATATATATAAGTGATGTTCATCCAAAGAATTTAATCAAAAGAATAATTCTTCTTCTTCTTCTTTAAATGTGGTTCACGGGCTTCGGAGATCGGTGAATGTTACATCCACGGAAACGGTCCCGGGTAGATCCGTGAAGGGATCAGTCCCGCCGACTCATATCAGAGCCTAATCCCAAAGGGTGTCAAGGAGAATTGACCTCTTGACCTCTCATAGCAAGGTGCTTATGCGACGGGTACTCGACCAATTGAGCTAACCCTCAAGAAAACAATTCATTATATTTTATTTGGCCTACTATGAGATTAATCATAGATATTGGAGCTTACTTACAAAAGAAATAGTTACACATCCTACTAACCAACTTCATTTGGGATCTCTTATCTTGACGCCCAATTATTCAATCATATTGGAAAAAAAAAACATAGATTTTATTGACTTTAAAGGACCACTTGATATTATATCTAATATACAATGCAAAGCATAGGTTTTACTAAGAGCACATATTCACCACAACACATTACTAGCTTCTTTTTTCCTTTGAATATTAAGAAAGACCACTCTTCTCATATTCTTAAATAAGCATTTGGTTGAGTCAAGACTTATATCTTTGTGCCTCGTTTGATTAGATGTGAAGCATCTTGAGTCACACCCTACTCAAAATCCATCTATTAGACTCTTTTGGCTACCTTCTAATTTTTATTAATGCATTTTGTTGGTCCTCTAGTTTTCTCATATTTCTCCGTAACAAACTCTTGACATAGTACATCCCTCTTTATTTAAAGTCACTTCATCACTCACATTCTCTTTTTGTATGACCTATTTCTCAGATCCATTGACTTAGTTTCATCGCTAGTGAGTTAATTGTATTGATGTTGATTTGAAGCATTTTCATTTTCAGTTGCTATTTATACAATATTTGTAATTAAAATGATATTACTACAACATGATATATCAATGATGCAATTTCATTCAATATCTATATTCTCTTCCTCCCATAAAAGATAAATTTATGGTCATTATGTATCAACATTTACCCACGTGATTCTTTTAGTGGATCTCAAATCTTTATTTTCATTTTATTTTATTATATGACTTTAGATCTATCTTAAACCAAAAATCTACCAAGCACTTATAGGGATCAAATTTTGAGAACAAACGTTTTTATCTAAGCAAAAAAACTTGAGAAAACTTTTGAACATTAGAAATTTGATCTTTTTAGATGCTTGATAGATATGCGCTTAAGATAGATCTATGTTGTTTTATATAGTCATTATATTATTAAAATGGTTGACTTAATAATATTATGATTAAGTATTTTATTTTCAAAATGTTAAAATTATGTTACATAAACTCACTTGTTAGATTTTGGGAGGCATCCAAATGCATTGTACACTACCCTCTTCATCCAATAACTTGATGAAATACACTAATAATAAAATATTGATTTTAGTAATGAATTTTTTGTTGAAATTTTTGTCATTGCAACTCAAATTGTTGGCCTACATTTCTAGCTAACTACTTTAATATTGCAATTTGTTCCATGTGAACCTATTATTCAAAATTTAGGGAAAATTCATGTTAGATTTATGAGAAAAATACATCAAAAAAATGGGTATTTTTGTGACGTGATTAGCTTATTCCAACAATTTACATTATATTGGGATATACAAACATATCCCTCTACCTTTGATGTACAACACCTTGCTTCTCTTAGTGCATTAAATTGATTCAAATTTTGACTAAGTAGAGTTTAAGCATCAACATCTCTATATATCATGGTTGTTATATTTATACAAAGATTTGTTCACATTAGTAACTAAGCATTAACTTGATGTTTAAATTTTAAGTTCAATTTGAACATTTGTTTTGTGTGTAATTTTGGAGAGAAAACTACCATCCTTGATGTGTAATAAAATTTTCCAATTCCTAAATTTATGAGTTATGCAGGAAACTTCTTGTTCATTTACTCTTTATAGTAGTGCTTTTATTGGTTATGTATGTGTCTATGTGTTCAATGTTTGCTCCTTATAAATGTCATTTCTTTTATGGTTTTTCCCTCCTAAACATATATTTATCTAATAAAATTTAATCTATTTATTTTAAAATCTCAAATGTCAAATATTAAACTTTAATTCTTTTATAAAATGAAAAGGAGAAAAAACATTAATATTGGGGACACAAAGTCTCCACTTATTGAACTTGCATCATAGCACATTTGTTCAGAGGATATTTAAATAATACCCCTATTCTTACTAGATATTAATAAAAACCTCTCAAAATCCTTTTATTCAACCCCCTCCAAATAAATCTTTCTAATAAAAATAACCCTTATTTTTACCAAACACACATTTTTATACCCCTCAATATCTATAATTACCCCTTACCCCACATCCCCTCACCCCAATAACTACAATATATCAACTCATTTTTCACAATTTAAAACCCCCCTTATGAATGAATGTTGTAAGATATTGGTAAACAAAGTAAAGCTCTCGTGATTGGGGACTTAGAATGAGAAATAATTGCTTAAACATTAAAGGTGTATCATATTATTCAAGATCAAAATACAAGAAATAAAGAGCAAAATATTTTTGATCCAATGGTAGAAAGCTTGGGTAAAGATCAACTTGTGCAAGGTTACATTAGAAAGAAAAATAATTTAGGTAATTTTTATGAATTTCTTTTCTTATGAATAACTTTGTAAAGTGTGGAAACCAATTTCTTTTTAATATTTTATTGCACAAAATTTTTAATTTTTAATTTTTAATATAACTGTTTATATACTAAATGTATTACAAATTAAGATATATTCATCGAGTTTTAGTCTTACTATACAATGCCTACTTACTATATAGTCTTACTGTTTTTAATTCTACTATCTTCATTATGTGCAAACCATTTCCTATTTTATTTTACTTTATTCAGAAGGCATTAACATAACATGTTTTGATGGATTTGATTTATTAAGTTATTATGGGTTAATCAATACATCAACATCATTTGGCCGTGGGGGTTTGGTCTAGTGGCAAGCGGACGATTTGCTAAGTCGTTCATGCAGCTATGCAAGTCACGAGTTCAAACCCCAAGAATACCCGAGGGACGTTCAAGGCGGCCTGGGCGGACCCTCCTAGAGGTCATAGAGGTAGCCGATGGGATTCAACCCCGTGTAACGCGAGTATGATACCACCGCTATTGTCGATTCCTCTAGTAAAAAAAAAAAAATACATCAAAATCATTTCAATATTTTTTCTTTAATGCTTTATTTTTAAATGAAAATTCCTTACTTATGTCGTTTTTTTTTAAACATGAAAATTTCGCAATGCCTTAGGACATAGCCTAACACCAATGAGAAGCTTTGAATTTACAAGTAAGAATAAAAATTTAGTATATCAAAACATTAATGACATATTTTAGGTAATTTTTATGAATTTCTTTTCTTATCAATAACTTTGTAAAGTGTGGAAATCTTTTTTATATATATATTTTATTGCACAAAATTTTTAATTCTAGATTTTTAATATAACTTTTGGGATGCTAAATATATTACAAATTAAGACATATTCATCCAATTAGTCTCACTGTACAATGCCTACTTAATATATAGTCTTATTGTTTTTAGTTCTACTATCTTTGTTATATGTAAACGATTTTCTATTTTATTTTACTTTATTAAGAAGACATTACCATAGTATTTCCCCAATGCCAACATAGATAGCGACCCGACTACACTGCTGAGAACCCTAGCGCGCGCAGGCCTGCCGCCTCTGGACTTCTGGTTCGCGCCCCTCTCCATCAAGATGGCCCCTCCAGAGGCTCCACTGGAGGAGGTCGCTCAGCAGATGGCTTTTTCAGCTCTTGTTAACTCCTTGCCACCTCAACGAACTCGCCCAGCCATTTCCAAATTCGTTAAAAAAATAGAAGGATTAGAAGAGGTTTCCCTTCCTCCTGCTCTGCCTAGAATGGTTGCTCTTGCTTTGGCCGAAAGGGGTCTGATAGGGCAAATCACTAGTCTTTGGCCCTCACCTAAAACTGTTCAGAGGTGGGTGGAAAGAAATTGGGTGGACAAAATTCAGGGGAAATTTGCTATTAGATTCTGTGGGAAGGGTTACTTCACCTTCCATTTCGAGACAGAAATGACAAGGATCTGATATTTCACAATGGGCCATATTTTATGGATTCCAGAGGTCTGTACTTAAACAAGTAGACGCTAGACTTCGATCCAGAGCTTGATATTCCTAATGCGGTTCCTGTTTGGGTGAGCCTCCCCCATCTCCCATTACACTGCTGGGGAGATGAATCTGTGCGAGCCATAGGAAATGCAGTCGGAAAATATATTGACAGAAGCGAGCCAAGAGACAACATGTAGGCATGTGCCCGTATCTGCGTCGAGGTCGACCTGGGCAAAGGACTTCCAGAAGCCATCAAGATCAAAGTTTATGAATGGTCGCAAATACAACAGCTTGATTACGAGCAGATCCCGTTCAAGTGTAAGGTATGTCACGAGTATGGTCACTTTGCTAATCGTTGTACTAAGATCATTAATGTGGATAATAATTCTCAAGAACAGCAATGGGAAGTAGTTAAAAGGAAAAAATCAGCGCCAGTACCTCTTTGCCTAAAGAACCCGGTCCCTCCTCTCTTAAAGCCCCTGCCATAATCCCATCTCCTCCGCCTTCCCCTCCCCACCATTCGCCTTCCCCTCCTCATCAATCTCAATCCCCTGGTGGAAAACCCCTTCAATCTCCTCCATCCTCCAACCCCTTCCATGTTCTGTCCTTCCCAGAAGATGACCCTACTCCTTCAAACCCTCCTGATCAACCCTCTTCCCCTCACTCTATGACAGCCCTTCCTCCCCTCTTAATTGAACCCATTCCCCCTAGAATCACCCGAAGTAACTCCAAAGATCAGGGATCTTCCCTTGATGGCCAAAAGAAGCCGGGGAGAAAGACATCAAAATAGCATAGGGATGAAAACGCCCAGAAGGATATAGCCCTTGGTCTGCAGAATCCAATAGAGTCTTATATTCAGGGCACAAAATACCAAGAAGTAGCAAGCAGAGACAAAGGAGGTAGAGCACCTCCTCGAACCACAGGTCTAAAATGATTAAAATTCTTTCTTGGAACAGTAGAGGACTTGGGCACCCCTCCAAAATCAATGCTCTAAAAGACCTCATAGTGCAAGAGAAACCATCCATCGTCCTACTTCAGGAAACAAAACAAAGAGAATCAGAAATCAACAGGATCATTGGAAAGTATAAAGATTACAAAGGAAGCATATGCAAAGCTAGAGGAGCTTCGAGAGGAATCACCACCATCTGGAATCAAAATGATTGGCGCAGTGAAGCTGAGATAATCGACCAGCATTGGATAAAAACTATTCTGCGAAATAGTATTAGCAACCAACAGATAGTCATCTTCAATGTATATGTACCCAACCATTACAGGGATAAAGAAACCTGCTGGGAAACTCTTAGCAACCGCATTATGGAAGAAGATAATAGCAACATTATAGTAGGCGGCGACTTCAACTTAATTCTGCACGCTAACGAAAAGCGTGGAGGGAACTTTCAGCCAGATCCTTTCAGGAGCCAAATGGAAAACATAATGCATAGTGGTGATTTAATAGATATAGCTCCAAAAAGCCGCAAGTTCACATGGAGCAATTGAAGGCTGGGCAGCCACAATATCATGGAGAGGTTGGATCGATTTTTGGTCAATATCTCCCTCCTGTCAACCTTCTCATCAGTAAACTCTGTTGTTTTACCCTTTGCGGTATCAGACCACTATCCAATCACTCTCGCATTGGATAATCACTGCGCCCTTGGTCCGCTTCCCTTTAAATTCAATCATATATGGAGCAATCAGCAAGATGCCCGAAATATCATCCAGCTAACCTGGGGACAGCATATTGAAGGTTCCCCAGGCTACATATGGGAGAACAAATTAAAGAATGTGCAAAAAGCGCTTAGGCATTGGGCCAAATCGCACTACAAGGAGCTTGAGAAGGAAAAACATGAGTTAAAACTCCAGACTGCTGAACTTCAATGTACAATAGAGCAAAAGGAATACTGTCATAACGAAAAAAATCCAAGAAGAAGAGTTGTACAACAAACTGAGCAAAATTAAAAGGCAGGAGGAAGAAAAGTGGCGCATCAAATCAAGGCAAATATGGCTAGAAAGTGGAGACAAGAACACCTCCTTCTTTCACAAACAAGCCACTATAATACAAGTCAGAAACACCATAACTACCATCATGGGCAGCGCAAGGAATCAACATGTGGAGCAAACAAATATCAAAGAAGTAGCCATAAAACATTTTAAGTATCTTTTAACTGAAGCACAGGAGGAAGAATCTTATGACGACTTGCTACAGCATTTACATCCCAAAGTCACAGAGGATCTGAACAAAAATCTAACAGCAGAAATAAAAGAGGAAGAAATAGTTGAAGCAATTTGGAGTCTCCAGCCCAACAAGGCACCTGGACCGGATGGATTCCCAATCTGCTTTTACAGGGACTACTGGGAATTGATAAAAAAGGACCTCATCAAATACATCAAGTGGATCCAAAAAAAAAGGCAAAATTGGTGGATATACAAATTCTACCCATTTGGCTCTTATTCCCAAGGAGAACCGCCCATCCAATTTCTCTCGCTTCAGACTTATACCTTTGTGCAATTCATCTTACAAAATTTTCACTAAAATCATAGCTTCTTGGCTCAAACCCCTTCTCCCGATGCTTATCTCAGAAAACCAAGGAGGTTTTATGGCTAATAGACAAATTGCAGATTCTATTCTCTTAGTTCAAGAGGCCATACATTCAAGCCATGCAAGGAATGAGAAAGGCTTCATCCTAAAACTAGATTTGGCCAATGCCTTTGATAGGGTAAGGCATTCTTTTTTATTTGCAGTTCTTCAAAAGATGGGCTTCTCACCTCTCCTTATCAATGTCATAAGAGCTTGCATCTCTGGACCTTGGATCGCTCCCCTCATCAATGGAAGACCCAGACCCTCCTTTCAATCCTCAAGAGGGTTAAGGCAAGGCTGCCCCTTATCCCCTTACCTCTTTATCCTCATGGCAGAATCATTCAGTAATGCCCTTGATCAAAAGAGGCAATCAGGCCTCATTACGGGCATCAAGTTTGAAGATGGCATCAAAAATATAAACCACTCCCAATTTGTTGATGACACCCTTCTGTTAGGGGGGGCGACCACCATTACTGCAAGAAGATTCAAGTCTCTGCTTGACAAATTTATGAGATACTCCGAAGGCCAAATAAATCACCTTAAAAGCTGTATTTATGGATGGAATGCTTCATCCCAAACAATACATAGTATTGCCAACATCTTTGGTGTTCCCTGTAAGTTAAATTAGGATTGTTTCAACTATTTGGGAATGCCAGTAACCATAGGGAAGGTAAAGACTGGAGTCTGGGACTTAACACTTGACAAAATGAAAAGAAAAGTACAAAGATGGGAACCTTGTGGCTCAACCCAGCTGGACGACAGGTTCTTTTAAAATCGGGTCTCTCTTCCCTCCCCTTATATCAATTCTCTCTGGGCCAAGCTCCAGCATCATTCCACCGAAAAATGGACAGCATCCTCAGATTTTTTCTATGGCAAGGGGGCAAAAACGAAAAGAAAAAGTACAATCTAGTAAATTGGAAATAGGTCATCCAAAGTCCAGAGAATGGAGGTCTCGGCATTAGGTCCCCATCTCTTATGAACTTAGCATTTGGTGGTTAACTGATTTGGAGACTCCTGGACAGTCAAACTGCATGGTGGAAAAAAGTCCTAGAAACAAAATATCTAAATCAGTCAAGACTGCATATTCTTACATCAGAGATACCCAACAGACACTGTACAAAGATATGGAAACTATGTAAAAAAGCCATCGCATTCATGGTGCCAAATGTTTCTAAAATGCTAAAAGGAGGTGAAACGATGAATCTTGGCTCGGACAAAATCATGGGGAACCCTCCCATAAACAGTCTTCCAGGTATGGGACCTATTATTCATTATCTGCAAAGTAAAGGCATATATAACTTGAGTCAAATTTCTCAATGGAATGTATCATCTAATGCCTGGGTTCAATGGGAATTTCCTCCTATACCCCACCATCTCAAAGTAAGCTTTGACTCCCTTTGCAATTACTTACACAGTTTCACCCACCATTAAAGGTGAAAAAGACGAGTTTCATTGGGACCCTTCGGGAGCAAATTATTCCATTAAAGCAGGATACAGCTACCTGAATAACATGGAACACCCCACTACTGTTTGGGCTCACTAGAAGATCTTAAAAAGAGCTGAAGCAATCCCAAAAATCAAATTTTTCATGTGGACACTTCTGCATGGTAAGCTTCTAACTGCAGAGAACCTCAGGAAAAGAGGCATTGTCGAACCTTCTAGGTGTCCCAAATGTCAAGCTGCGGAGGAATCCATACAACACTTATTTATTTCTTGTCCCTTTGCAGCCTCATGCTGGAATAGCATCGTTCCCTCTGCTCCCCCAATTTGGAATCCCCAACACTCTATTGATGAAGCCTTAAATAACTGGAGGAGAAATTATCCTTGGCAATCAACGAAGCAAAACCCAGCTAAACGAGTTTGGAATGCCACTCCTTTTGCTCTTCTGTGGCACATATGGATAGCTCGAAATAGTATGATCTTCCGAGACAAAACAACAACCATCAGGCACATTCTCGTTAAAATCTCAAGCCTTGCCTCGGAAACTATAGCCTCTAAAATAACAAAGAAAATCGATCCAGTCAGCCTATGGGTAGAAGAGCGAAATCTTATTGGGAACATTATAGACAGAACCAGCAGTATGTCAACAACAAAGATCAGTAAGTTCAGAAGCAAAGTCGACAATCCGGAATGGAAAATCCGCCTCACAAAAGATGAATTCAGCAAATGGCTCCTTTCAAAGAAAACTCATTCTTTATTCTTTGACGGAGCTTCTAAATCTAATCCGGGAGCAGCCGGTGTAGGGGGCATCATATTCGATCCTACCGGAGCATCTGTATCTTCCTTTGAATGGGGTTTAGGTAATCTAACCAACAACAGAGCTAAAGCTCTGGGTCTTTACCAAGGACTTTTACAGCTTCAGAAACACGGGGTCAGCAAAGCCCTCATTTTTGGCAACTCGGCGATGATAATCAGCCTAATGAATAGCAAAAGACAAGCTGCCAATATTTTTCTCCATCAAATCATCAGTCGGTGTAAAAATATGTTGTCTCAGGATTGGGAGTACCATTTCTTCCATGTCCTGCGCTCCAACAACCAAGAAGCAGATAAGAGAGCTAGTCAGGCCTGCTCTCCGGAAAAAGGGAACCTCCGATGCAATCACGCAACCCTGTACCAATTCATCCCCTGATTCTCTTGATTGCCCCAAATCCCCTGATTCACATGTTTGCCCCATTTCACCTTCCTCCAATGAACTGCGCCTCTACCACCAAGGACTCTGATCAAATCCATCACACATTCGATTTCTCCTGCAGCAAATCTCTGTCTACGCAATTGAATCTCACTCATGAAGATTTCAAAACAGCAAATCGAATTTCCAATAACAGATCACGTGATTGCCCCTGCCCCCTCCTTGTGATTCGGTCCTTTGCGCGGGTCTGTTTTTCCGCTATTTATTACAGTGTCCTCCCCCCTCATTTTCACAATGCGCCTCCCCTCCGTGCTCATACCCTTGCCTCCTTCCTTGTGGATAAGCCCAGCCCCGATTTTTTTCCCAGGTTTCCCTTGGTTTTCTCTCTCGTCGATCCAACCTTCCAACCTCCCTGTCCCTTCTCTCCTCCTGCTATTTTCTGTTGCAGCATTTTCGTTTCAGGTTTAGCACCTGATCCTCAAGCTGTTAGCCCTCTCAGCGCTGTCTTCTTTCATCTTACAGCAGTAAGATCGTGCCTCCTTCCCAAGCTGCTTCAAGCGAGAGCTGAAGCCTTCAACATGGACCGAAGCGAAGACTGCTTGCACTGTCGGGACCTCTAAGCCGAGATCGAGCAAGCCATAACTCACCAACGGCTGTTAGATGAAAAAATCGATGCGGCCACTCGGATTCTCACAGCCAAATACGAAGCTGACCTTAATCTGTTTCTTCATCGTGTTTCTTCTCTGCAGGAGCAATTCACCGGCCTCACCAACACCTGTGCACATATTCAAGAGCCAGTTGAGATCCTCAAGTTCATGGTGGACAAGATCAACAGTGCAAATGGACCAAGCACCAGCTCCTCCAGCGCCAGAGTTGCAGCAGTAGACAACCATCCTGAGGCCTCCAACGCCCGTCATATCAGCCATATTACCATAGACTAGATGCACTGTAAAACCAGCTTGTTGCTATCTCAGTTCATAAGAATCTATACTTGCTCTAGGAACTTACAAGCGAATAGTAAAGGCATTTTTGTGTATTGCCACAATGAAATACAGTCACAAGTTTCTACTGTGACTTCATCTTTTGTAAGCTCGGAGTTAAGCCTCCTTCAACTTTTTTGAATATATCAAGGAACCGATTTTGTAAAAAAAAAAAAGAAGACATTACCATAGCATGTTTTGATGGATTTGATATATAGTCTTATTGTTTTTATTATCCTTGTCACTACATAGGTATTACGGATTTGCTAATGCGTTGAAAACTGAATTAATCAACTTTGATTAAACCACCATATGTAAAGGTAAACATTAGAAAACCAATATAATTTATTTTTTAATATTTTAAAATTGTATTTATTCACCTTCTGATTGGTGTAGAGCGATTGGGTCTTATTAAGCTATCATTATTTCCGTTGTCATTGTCATACATGTACTTGTCATACTAGTACATGTCACAACATCGCCTGAAAATAAATTGGATTAAAATAATTTATAAGCATTTCGTTGGTGATGAAAAGTGTTGATTTTGCACCTTCAATACAATTTGACAAATTTGTCGGATGCTATTAAAAGAGCCAGTTCACCAAGGCTTTAAATGAGCAGAGTACTAGAAACGTTGGGTAAAAGTTTCTTTGGAGTCCAAAATGTTTTTCAAATTATTTTGACAAACCCTCTCAAAATATCACTTTGATACAACGAAGTCACAAGTCATTAACATTTTTCGGCATGACAACGTGGTTCTAGTGAATTACTAATGGCTAAATTAGGGCCTTAAAAAATATTTTGACTCTCCTATATCTACAATTTTTAAAACAAGAATTTGTTTTAAATTGAATGTCAATATGGAATCTTAACATTGGTAGATGACAATTAATCTTTTAAATAACAATTTAAGTAATACAAATTATGATTCCAATTTTTATTTATTTATCCAATTTTAATAAATAGAAAACTATGTAGTTATCTTAGATCAAACGTATAGAATCACTTTATGATTTCCTTCTCTTTTTACAAGAAAAGAGGTTGTTGGCAACAAGAAATATTTTTTCTCTTTCCTTAACCATATAAAGTAAATTAAATTAAACAATTATTAAATAATATTATTAAATTAAATAATTAAATAGATATGTTGAATATTTATATATATTTTCAATAAATTTTGGGAATATTAGTACATTTTAATTAAATAAAAATTATAACAAACATGTTATGTGTTTAAATGATAGGCATTTCAGTGCATGGTTTTAAGTTATTGCTAGATGGTATATGAGTAGCACACAAATAGAAATTTGGTTGGATGGCAAATCCTCATCCACTAGCATAATAACATTCTTATTTATCACTATTCAAAACAATTCGGTTGTTGTGTAATTTCTAATACCATGGATTTGTTTTTGCCAATACAATATAAGTATATATTTCATTGTTAAGCATGAGCCAAAAGATTAATTTTACAAAACAAATTAACTAACAATAATGATCTTATAGTTTCACTATTTTTTTACTAAGCGGCAGGGAAGGCTAACTATATAACCTTGATTTTACTACCTTCAATATATGTAAACCATTTTCTATTTTATTTTACTTTATTAAGAATACATTAACATAACATGTTTTGATGGATTTGATTTATTGAATTATTATGAGATAATCAATATATCAACATCATTTCAATATTTTTTCTTTAACACTTTTAAATAAAAATTCATTACTTATATTATTATTTTTTAAGATAAAAATTTCGCAATGTTTTAGGACATAGCCTAACACTAATGAGAAGCTTTGAATATACAAATAAGAATTAAAATGTACCATATCACAACATTAATGACATTCATATATTTTTCCAAACAAAATAAAGAAATTATAATATTCATAAAGGCTTTACACTTTATATGAACACACTGCAACAATATTACAAACTTTGGGTCCACTATTAAAAGAAAAATGTGATATATAAACCATCACAAATAATGTGAAAATAGAAAAACGGTTCATTATGATAACGTTATTCAAGTTCAGGAGACCATTCATTCAAGCAAACAGTGAGGGGAGAAAGGTATGTTGATTAAACTTGATATGGTGAACGCTTTTGATAGAGTTAATCGCTTGTTCCTTTGCAAAGTTCTGCTCTCTTTTGGCCTGTCTCAGCATTTTGTTCAGCTCATAAAAGCATGTATTGATTCCCCGTGGATTGCTCCCCTTATCAATGGTCGCCCAACCAATTTCTTCCAAGCGTGGAGAGGTATCCGGCAGGGATGCCCTCTCTCTCCCTTCCTGTACATCCTCATGGCAGACTCCCTCAGTAGAAAACTATCAGTTGAAAGAATCGTTGGCTCCCTCCCGGGCCTCAAACCATCCAATGGATCAGCCCCCCTGAATCACGCTCTCTTTGCGGATGATTCCCTGCTCCTTGGAGGTGCTTCCTCCATAATTGCGAAAGCCTTCGACTCTGTTCTGAGAAGTTATTGTAGGGTGTCTGGCGCTCTTGTTATGAGAGTAAAAGTGAAATCTTCAGTTGGAACATTGATCACCAAGAGATCACTAACATCTCTAAGATTCTCGAGTTCAAAGGACATGCTCAATGGGACAGGTTCAGGTATCTTGGTCTTCCTATCTCCTCAGGTGTGAATAAGAGGTCCCTCTGGAATGACATCATCAAAAAGATCAAATCTAAAATCACTGCTTGGGGAGGCTACTGGTTAACAAAAGGTGGCAAAACCATCCTAATCAAATCTCAGTTGTCAACCCTTCCTATTTGTCATGCATCTTTTCTTATGGCTCCCAAAAATGTAATGGAACAGATCTCTACTCTCCTTAGGGATTTCTTATGGCAAGGTGGGAAAGGCAATGACAAAAAAATGCATTTAGTTAACTGGGACATGGTTAAGAGGCCAATTGTTGACGGTGGATTGCAAATTTGTGATCCCTCCCTTGTTAATACAGCGCTGGGAGGTAAGCTCTTGTGGAAAATGATCCACGATCCCTCTCACCATGTCAATGTTATTTTACGGTCAAAATACGCAAACATTAACGCCCTCAGGAAAATGCAATTGGACAGCTCAGTATCTTGCACGCAAGTTTGGAGGCTCTGCTACAAAAGTAGCAAATTTTTCAAAAATCTCATGTACAGAATCCTTGGTAATGGTAAGCACACTCACCTGTGGAAAGATCGCATAATGGGGTGTGATCCTCTGGCAGAAAACGAAGAAATTGTTGAACTCAAAAACTAGCTAGAAAGAGCGGGAGTAAACAGCATTTATGAACTGTCAATCTGGGACAATCGTGGTGATTAGGCAGGCTGGGATCTACACGGAGTCCCTGCTCGTTTAAGAGATCAACAGAACTTGCTCGAGGATCTGCTTGAAGACGCCGCTCCAGTCAACAGATACATGAAGGACAATTGGTGATGGGGCTAGACAGGAATCTATACAGCAACAGAGGGCTATAGAGCTCTACAGGGCTCTAAGAATAGCAATCAATCTCCTACCTTTTGGAAACAGGTTTGGGAGTCGTTAGCTCTTCCAAAAGTAAATTTTTTCTTCTGGACTCTGACTCACAATAAACTTTTAACGAGAGACAATCTAGTAAAAAGGAAGATCGAAGGGCCTCATAGGTGCGTGCTTTGCAAATGTAATCTAGAAACTGCCCAGCACCTTTTTTTGGACTGCCTCGTCGCCAAAGAGGTGTGGGGTCTTATACTTCAAGATTTTTAGATCTCTTTCCCTTCACAGATCTCTGTACCGGATCTCTTTGCTTCATGGAGTACCTGCTGCCCTCAACGTATCCCTCCCAAGTCTTTTTGGCACAAAGTATGGATAGCGCTTCCCAAATTTGTTTGTTGGCAGCTTTGGCTGGCATGTAACCAACAGATCTTCAAAGATATGCAGCATTCTCCGACTCAAGTTGCTGTAAAAGCTAAGTCTCTTCTCTTGGAAGCGGCTCAACAACAGTAACACAAAGATGACCCTCTGCTCACGCCTGAAGAAAAGAGGTGTCTGGCCCTAGAGCCACATCCCCGAAAGTACCTCCTTACCCCCCAGAAAGCTAATCCGGATTGGCGAAAAAGAGAGCCAGACGACATCTTCCAAAATTGGTGGAGGGCTCAAAAATTAACTACTATATTCTTTGATGGGGTATCCAAAGGGAACCCCAGAGCCGTAAGTGTTGGTGGGGTCATCTACTCCACGGATGGATCTTTTAGAGATTCTTTCGCCTGGGCCCTAGGTCTGAAAACTAACAATCAAGCTGATATCCTTGGGCTGCTCAAAGCTTGTCTTATTGCTAGAGAGAAAGGTGCCAAAGATCTCCAAGTCTTCGAAGACTCGGAAATTTTAATCAAAAAATTAATCAAGGAGGATATTTTCAGCAACGTTGGTCTCAACAAAATCATGGGCAGATAGAAGAGAGTCTTACTAGACTTCGACTTGTACAAGTTTTATCATATCCTCAGAAACTCCAACAGTGAAGCAAATCGGATGGCGAACAAAGGCTGCACTCTCATGAAAGGGATTTTAATTGTAAATGGGGAAAGTTCCTTCCAAAATCCGTGAAATTGTTATATCTCAAAGGCAGCATAAGAAGGATAACATCCATGTAATAGGGGTCGCTACAGCAAAGACCCATTCTCCTTTTCACATATAAATAAAATCCATAACCGTTACAGTTAAAAAATAAATAAATAAATAAATAGAAAAATAGAAAAATGGTTGCAACACAAAGGATAACAATATCAAAGCTTGAGCATTACCACATGTATTATCATTACAACTACATTACTAAATTATTGTATTTCAAAAGTTATAATTTTAATACATTATTCATTTTATTTGAAATATAATTATTTTACATTTTTGTTTTCAAGTAAAACCTCATTTATAAATAAATTTATTTCGACTATTAATATATTAAATCATATATTTTATCATATTAATATATTTTTTTGTCGAACCCGGATGCGGGTGTTAAGGGATGTATTTAATTATGAAAGGACGTCCACGCGCCGAAGGCATGGTGCCACGCTATAGCCAGGTGGGTGCCATGAGCTACGGGCTGGTTTTTGCCCGAATGAATTTAACGCGCATTAATGGCGCTTCATTGCCGGGGTCTTCCCAAGGTGCAAACACCAGATATTTGGTAATGGCGATGGCGGAAACATTCTTGTGGCTCTGTTTGCAGTTCGGTTGTCGCTCAGGAGAGTTGGTCGTTCAGGTGGGCGTGGAAGAGGGGAGCTCTGAGGGCAGAATTCCCACCCTCGAGTCTTTCCCCTGTTTCATTAACGCTGTGTGTGAGCAATCGACCAGAGTGCACTTGCAGGTGGAAGTCGGGACGCGGAACCATCAAGGTCTCATTCTCTGTGACACTCTCTCCGTTCGCAGAAGGCACCAGGCCTTTAAGTTTTTCTCTGGGATCAGTATGGCTCCGCGTGGTGGGTATCGCAGGCCTCGCAGGGGAGGCAATTCCGGACAGAGCCGAACCAGGGACAGTGGCCATTCAAGCCCGAGGCGTATCACTCCTCTGGCCTGTGCTTCGCCTCCCTCGGGTGATTCGGCTTCCTCTGCGGCGGATTTGGAAAATGAAGTGCAGACGGAGACCCTTTATTATCGCCGTAAGAGGGACAAACCAGTTGTGAAAGCCATGATTACAGTAATTTTCGCCGAGGAGGATGAGGTAGAGGGAAATTGGCAGGCGGATATGGAGGAAAAGACGCCCCCCTCCTCAGATAACAACTCCAAGATGAAAGACAGCTCCTACAGTCCGGAACCTCAGAGCAAGATGGATGAAGACAACACCTATGGTTACTCAGCAGAGCAAGCGGAAGCCTTACAAGAAATTACCAGTCTCAAGGGGAAGGAACCGGTGGTTAGTACAGAAGGTCTTCCAGAGGCTCTCAAGGAAGCTCAAATTGACCAGCCTCCCTCTCCTCCGAGTAAGGCAAAGCCTGAAGAGTCGGAAGACACTTTCGATTACACTTTGTACCTCAAATTACCTCCGGGCATCGAGCGTCTTGAAGACATTCCGACTGGCATGGAAGTTACCTGGGAACGGGACCCGGTTCGCGTAGCAGAGGATCGCAAGAAGCGAGAGCTGGAGCGAGCAGCTGAGGAGCGCAAGAAGCAGGGCAACTAATGGCTAGTGCGTTTTGGGTAAGCCTGATATCAGGCGAATGCTGTATTTCCTTTTTGCTTATTTTTGGTATGATGGCCTGACGCAATTATGAAATTGCTGGCCACAAAAACTGTTTTTTGTATTGGGTCACGGGGTCTGGGATCAGTTCCAGTTTTTTGTTACAGGTCAATGCCAGTCAATGTATGTCTTGGTCAGTCTATGTCACAGCACATATCCTCGTTGCTGGTATTCTTGTAAGCATGTATATGCAGACAATCAAGATAGATGATGTTAGTTTTGCTAGAGAGCTGAACACTCGCTCTCAGAGGTTCTCACCTCCTGTACATACTTTTTTTTGTTTTTTAATATAATTAGCATAGCCTTTACTTAGCAAAAAAAAATATTTTTTTTGTCGATCAAAATGATTTTTATTAGATAGCCAAAATTTTACAAAAGGAGTTTCCATGATTGTCTACTCTTCAAGCCTTGCTCCTACCAGATTTGTTGGCCATAAAAAAGATCTTTATAGTCATCCATATGCCATAAACCAAAAAAATTTACAAAAAATCAGTCATGCAGGCTCCAAAATACATTTAGAATGTAAACAAAACCCACAGGCATCAGAAATTTTCAGGGGGGTCTCTACCCATTGGAGGTGAGTTGAGAGGTTGTCCATGCACATGAAATTCCAGGTGCTCGATTCTAGCCTCGAGTCTTCCTAGTTGAGCATGGAGACGATGCAGGTTCCTTTTGAGAGACACAAGGCGATCCAGCTGGTCCCATTGGGCCTAATGAATATCCTCCATGAAGCCCAAAGTCTCAACTTGTTGTTCCTGCATCTATCTCCCCATGTCCACAAGTAGAGCCATAATTTTGTTAACTTGTCTCGCAATAAAACCAAGGGTCAGAGGAGCTATTATTGACGAGGATGTTGGCAGAACCTCCTGCACCAACTCTCCCTCCTGCACGTCATCAACAAGGTCATTTGGAATGGCACCACAAGGTCGAGCGTCACATCCAACCATATTGCCTAAGTGAGCCCCTGCACGTTGAACCTGCCGACGTTGCATAGATAACCAAGCAACCAAAGCAGACCCACGAGACATCACAAAGCACCAGCACAACTAAATACCAGAAGGAGTAATCCCCTCCATCAAACCAAAACAACACGAAATGTCTCCTTCCAACACAAGCTTCACACTAGACCACAGCCAAGTCCTCAATTTCGCCAGAACCCACCTTTATTTTTTAGGATCGCTTGCACCAGAATTATGCATAAGCAACAACCCGTAGCTGACCCAACCCAATGATATGAAACACCAATACCACCAGTGTGTAGAGATGGGCCTCCAGACTACACAACCGAGACAATGCAGATAGTCGCAACCCCATACGAATGTAACGCTCGAGTTTCAACTACACCCCAACTCTACAAAGGGCAACCACCACATGAGGGAACCACAAACCCCAGGGCAACACATAGAGACCTGCACCATCCCAGTGTCGCCCAAACAAGAGAAAAATTTACCCCAACTCTCCCACCAACCAAGGTATTGAGAAGATTATTTGTCCCAACTTTTCCACAAACGTCAGACCAACACTTTTCAAGGGTCAAATATTTATCCCTCCTATTTTCATACTTGAACCACCAAAGGTAAGTGAAGCACATGTTGTCCTGAGCCGACAACACCGCGAGAACACATCACAAATCTAAAGAAACCGACTTCCAACTAGTGGAGTGCTCAAACACCCTATAACTACATAGGCCCACGTAGCTTTCTCCAAACCCAAAACCAGGACAAAAACAACATAAACGAGGGAGCCCGCTTACCTCCCGATTATGTCGTGGAACCTCCACACACAGACACAACCACCCGGAAAACAACTCTCCTGCTAGTCTTGGGTCCCAAGTCCAAAACCACAACAAATGTCCACATCTCCCCAAAGCGTCCCCGCACCATGCAAATTTAACCCCCACGATAAGCCATTGCTTCTCCAATGCCTCCTAGAGACCAGTTTGGCCACACTGAATTGCTCCCGAAACTGAACCAATGTCTCCCATCCAGCGATAAAATACCATTACCTTTCCTCGTTATGAAGTTAACCATCAAAGATTCACCGCCTCGATGCTTCTAGAGTTCCACTCACCCATGCTCTAAGTGTCACGTCGAGCCCTTGGGATCATGGCACATTAAATGTAGTGGGAACGACCACCTAACACAGGCCCTTGTTGATTACTATGCTCCATCACCCCAACGGAAATATTACAAATCAATATTAAAAACATACATCTTAATTTGTAATTTTAGATACTTTAAATATGGATTCCAAACACCTATATCATATTCTTTGCTTTAAAACTAGAAGTAATGTTTATAATAATATTATCTTTGTAATAAATAGTACCAATTTTAAAAACTTTTAATAAATTATATTTATATTGTTGGTTGACTGGTTATGATTTTGTTATTTATTTTAAAAAGAGCATGTTTAAACCTATATGGTTTAATTTGATTTAAGATTATCAATGTAAATAATATAATTTTAATTTTTGTAAATTTATATTTAGTTATATAAGTGAGTATTTTATTATTATTTTTAGACTTAATTTATATTGGTTGAATGGAGTATTACATTTTTTTATGTGTTCACGAAGTTTGCATATAATCTATACAGAAATTATCAAAAAAATTATAAACATACTTCTCACACATCATATTAAGTTCAAAACATTAAGTTAGTTTATATAATATAATTTTGTAACAAAGTAGATTTAAAAGTTATAAAATCCTTTACACATTGTCTTAAATGAAAAGCATAAATTAGGTATATTTGTGAACAAAATATAAATATATAATAAAAAATTAATGGGTTGATAAAGAGATGACTCTATCTAAAAAAATTTAGACACGTAATACAAAATAGGATGGGTTGATAAAGAGTGGATTATATCTAAAGATTCCTAGACATATAATCTAAAATAGAATGGGTTGACATGTAATACAAAATAGGATGGGTTAATAAAGAGTGGATTATATCTAAAGATTCCTAGACATATAATCTAAAATAGAATGGGTCAAAAAAAAGAGGACTGTATCTAAAGATTCCTTCAAATGTATGACTCCATGCTTTCGATTTTTTTACCTTGCCTTAAAAAAGTACAAGTTATAGTGTTTAATTTTCTATGAATAGATGTCAATAAAGTGTTTTGAAGTTGTGTTGAAATCTCCTTAGTTGATCTGCTAAAAAGTTGAGAATGGCATTATAAATCAGAAAAATACCTTTTATCTAGTTTATCACAATAAACAAGTCTCCATATTTGCAATGTAAAATTCCTTTCTCCATTTTAGATTTAAGGAGACATCCAAATGCATAAGTTCAACAATATTATTAGTACATGTGCCAAAACGTGATTCAAACTCAACAAATAACTACATGTAAAAAATAATATACCTCCAACATTACAAAAGTTATGGAGACTACCTCCAACATTACAAAAGTTATGGAGACCTTTCTTGATTCCATCTAAAAAAAAATAGGAAAAAATTGTCAATCACCAACTCTCTGAATTACCTTGAAACCCTTACTATTACCTCACATTACAACCTTGGATATTGCATAAATCTATGCAAATACCCCCTACAATGTTGTCATCTATTTATCATTAAATAAGTTACCACTATAACCAAGCCAAATAATTTAAAGTATTAAACAAGGAAAAGTTCCACAACCCCTCAATAACTTCCTCGTGAACTTCTCAAGCTTTGTTCCATAATCATGTCGTCCTAAATATTAAGACAATTAATCAAATATTTTATATTTTTGCATAAGGACACTAAATCACTAAATATCCATTGTTTTTTTTGCTTCTCGCATAAATAATATATAGTTAAACTTTGCTTCTTTCTTGTCAACAAACATAAGTCAAGACATTATTGCAAAAGACAAGCAATAGAAAAATCATAATTTTCTCATATGCCTTTATTTTCCACTTAGCTTTTACTTTTGCTACATAAGAAATCATTTCCTTCCAACCTTATTTAAAATTGTATAATCTAGAGGTTTTATTTTTTTCCTTACATTAAATAGTGTATGGTAATGTCCCCATCGGCTTAGGAGTCATAAGGAAAGGGATATGATAGCCTAATAAGGTTCTCGTAGGCTAGGGCAGAAAAAATTAATCAAGGGAACATGATTCGCCTAGGAGAAAAAGTTTAAAAAGCTAAAGTGGTGAAAAAGGAACAAGGGTCCAAGGCTAATGAAAAGTCACTTTAAAAAATATAAAATGAGAAAACCCACTAAAGTGATTTTATTAAAATAAAAGGTAAAATGGTGGCAAAAGTGGCAGATGAGTTATAAAAAAAGGAAAATGAGAAGAATCTCCTTGTTCTTACTTTTGCCCATTTGAAAAAATAAAAAATAATAAAATAAAAAATAAAAAATAAAAATTGGAGGACTTTTAAGGAATAGTTTAGGGTTTTTTAAAACCCTCACTGTTGGTTGCTAGTTTCATTGTTGAAACCATACACCCTAGCTAGAATGAGAGTGAGATCACTTATATTTCACCATTGTCCTTCAAAAGGGAAAATATGGCAGAGTAGGAGTGAGACATCAAGGTGTTATCAGTTGATTTTAAGCTATGACTCTCTATTTTCCATGAACCATATTTAATGTGGTGTTCCCATGCCAAATATGAGGATGAGTTGTTTAATAGAAATGGGGTCGAGTTACCTTACTGAAGTCATCAAGTTTTTCTCTCACAGAGGCCAAATTTTTGCAATTGTGAGTGGAGTTTCATGGGTTAAAGAAGCTAAGTTTATCTCTGCAAGAGGGGCTAATTTCTCTCTGTCATCTCAGACCGAGTTTCCTTGAGAAAAGGGTTGTATTTTTTCTCAGGTGTTGGACGAGTTTACCTTTACTTATGGTTGTCTATCCTATAATCTTGGCAAGTCGAGCTTCTCCCTATTGGCAGCTAAATATATTGTTGAAGATGGAGCAAAGGACTGATAAATATAGTTGAGTTGATAATGGGGTCGAGTTTTTGTCCAAAGGAGGTTGATTTACTCTCATAAGTGCACACCAAAGTGGCATATGAGCCCAGCATTGCTTGTTGAAGCCGTGGCCACTAATATATGCATATACCTTGGTCCAAAGTAGTTGTTATTGCTACAAGAAGAAAGACTTCATCACTCAGAAATTTCTAGTGGCAGAATGTACCAAGTTCCTCATACCTTAGGTTTGAATTCATATTGTTGTCTTTCCTATCTCTGAGATGGTCTGTGTAAATTCTCAGCATTATATGAATAAAATGTTGTTGGTTTGAAGCATCTCCATGGGTTCTTACTTGTTACTATGACTGCTCATTTAAATAAACTCAAGGAAAATCACCTACGACACTTTGTATGCCAACTATTTATTAAAATACTACAGTGAACTAAACCATACAAACTCAGAAATTTTGAGGAGTTTTCAAGATATTTCGGGGTGTATCTTAAAATGGTAACATAGCATGGTCTTGGATAGTTGTGTGGTTTGAGGGAAAGACTTTGACAGAGGTTTGATGAGTCACGAAGAATAATGCTTCATCGGTATCACTTACAGAAGGAGTTACCAAGTTAGAGAGCCAACTCCTTTGTGGGAAGAAGAAGAAGAAGAAACACTTAACAAGGGGAAATGAGAAGAATTACCCTTTGAAAAAGAGAAGGCGATCATGGGGGATAAGGAAAAAAAAAGAGTTTAACAACTTTCTTAGTGTCCTAAATGACTTGGCTAGGGGCCAAAAGGAGATGGTGGACTTGTTGAAAAACTTGAGTAGCAAGGGGGGTTCCACCGAAACTCCAATGGGGGATTAGCATAATAAGGATCCCAACAGTGGTGATGGATCTAATAATGGAGAATCAATCCATGCACACACAATCGTACACAACCACCCCACATATATAGCAGATCATCCAAACCCACCATGCCATAATTTCTCAACGAGACAAAAATTGAACAAGTGGAGTAGAATAACCAGGAAATTCACTTTGGGGATTATTTGGTGGAGTATAGGAGGTTGGGGCGAGACTTCCAAGCTGTCATGAGCTTCAAAAAAAAATTCAACCTTCAGATGAAGAACAAGCCTAAGGGTGTGCAGAAGGAAATGAGACTGAGCAATGAGCTCCAAAAGACACTGGGGAAAGTGTCTATTTTGTGCTTTGATGGGTCATCAAAATGCTCAGCTAGATAATGGGTCCAAAATCTAGACACCTACTTTCAGTTACATTGGATAACCAAGGTTAGTGCCATTAAGTTGGCTACATTACATCTGGATGGGGAAGCCTATGAGTGGTGGTATCATGGGTTAGTGACCATGGGTCATGCCAACATCACCTCATATCCTGAGTTTACTCAGAGACTCATAGAGTGATTTGACAGGAAGGATCTAAAGATTCATTTCAGGGAGTTGGCTCGGCTCAAGCAAACATGTAATCCATAGGCATACATCTTAGAGTTTCAGAGATTAGTGGTTACGGTCACATACATATATAAGGCATGATTGGTGATGTTATTTGTAGAGGGGTTATTTGAGCGTTTATGTGGTTGGGTTAGGGATTATCAACCCACCACTCTACATGATGCAGTTAATAGAGCCCGATATATGCAGGATGTAGTTCCCAAGAGTGGATTTTTTCCTAAGTCATATTTCCCTCAAAAGGGTAAAGAGACTAAACCCTTTCGAAAGGAGTACACTAGGAAGTCGAAGTTGAATGAGGAGACCCGAAAGGAGCTAAGGAAGAAGAAACTTTGCTTCAACTATCATGAACCTTAGGCACTAGGACACAAATGTGTAGGAAAGGTAAAGTCGGTTAAAGCACACTACATTGATGTCTATTCAAGCAATGATAATAATGAGGAGGATGAGGAGATAGGGCAGGGACATGCATAGGAGAAAGGACATTTGACTGCAGCAAAGGGGTCATCTCAAGGAGGGGCTAAAGACCCTATTATTGCATATATGCCATGGTTTCCCATGTATCATGTGTTTAGAGTCAATGGGGTCATGTTGGGTTAGAAAGTGACAATGTTGATTGATGGTGGGGCATCCAACAACTTTATAGATGAAATGATGGTAGATTGGAAGGAGATTCTGATGGAGGAATTTGATGGGTTCACAGTAGTCATACCGGGTGGAAATCAGATGGAGTGCACTAGATGGATCCCCAAGCTTAAAATTACCATGTGGAACTACACTTTTATGGATGATTTATTTGTGGTGGACGTATCAAACACCAACGTAGCACTCATTGTTCAATGACTTTACTCCATCGAGAGATACACTAGAGATAAGACGAGGATGGAGATGGATTTTACAGATCGGGATGACAAGAAGGTGGTTTTGAGAGCCATGCATTAGTATCCACCCAAGATAGTATCATGTCAGAGTATGGAGGCAATGTCGTGGCATGGAGATATAGAAAAGGAAGTAGAATGCTACATTTCAAACAAGATATAACCAGAGGAACCTCGACAATATCCAGAGAAAATTCTAGTATTAATCTACAAACATCAAAAAGTTTTTGCTAACATTCGTCTAGGTAGACCTCCAAACAGGAGATTTGAGCATGTGATAGAATTGGAAGAGGGGGTGCAGGTTGTTATAACCAGTCCATATTGTCACCGCATGGTTTACAAGGATGAAATCTAGAAGGCTATCAAAGAGATGTTGTGATTGGGCCACTTCTGTCCTAGTTCCAACCCCTTCACTTCTTCGGTAGTGATGGCCAAGAAGAAGGATGGAACCTTGAGGATGTGCGTTGATTACCGAGCACTCGATAAAAGAACATTAAAAAACTAGTACCCCTTTCCAAGGATTGATGAGGTGATGGATGAACTAAGAGGGGTAAAATATTTTTCAAAGATAGATCTTTCCTCATGCTATCATCAGATCCAAGTTTGGGAGTAGGATATTTTGAAGACTACTTAGAAGTGCCACTATCGACACTGTGAGTTCCTAGTTATTCCATTTGGGCTAACCAATGCACCTACAATGTTTTAGTCTTACATGAAACGTATGTTCAACAAATAGTTATGGAAATATTTGTTGGTTTTCTTTAATGACATTCTCTTCTACAACAAAATTTGGGAGGATCACTTGAGGCATTTGGATGAAGTATTGGGTATCTTGGAAGGACAAGAGCATTATGCCAAAGAGTCCAAGTGCAAGATTGAGATGAATGAGATGCTCTATTTGGGGCATGTGATTGAGGAGAACAGGGTTCAAGTGCACCAGGAGAAGATCAGGGCAATCACAGAGTGGCCTACCCCAAAGAATGTGACTGAACTGAAGAACTTCTTAGGCCTTTGCACATATTATAGCAAGTTTGTTAAGGGGTTCTCATAGCTCAAAACAACTCTTACAGACCTCACAAAGAAGGGGGGTTTCAGTTGGTCTGATAAGGCACAGAAAACCTTCACGAGGATGAAACATGTAATGAGTTCATGCCTTGTGCTAACACTACTAGATTTCACTCAGCCATTCGTTCTTGAGTGTGATGCTTCAAGTATAGGGATTGGAGTAGTTTTAATGTACAATCACCACCCCATTATGTTCAAGATCCATAAACTCAAAGATTATGAGTGACATTATTCTATTTATGATAAAGAGATGTTTGCCATTATGCATGCACTAGCCAAGTTCAAACAATACCTAGTGGGGAACAAGTTTAAAGTAAATACTGATCATAACAACCTATGTTTCCTCATGGAGCAAAATGACTTGAGGGAAAGGAAACATAAATGGTTGAACAAGCTCCAAGCTACAAATTTGATATTAAATATGTGAAGGGCAAGAACAATGTGGTTGCAGATGCCATTTCCAAATTAATATATACCCTCTCTCTTATGGAGATTTCAAATGATTGGAAATACCTTCTATTGGTGGAGTATTCCATAAACAAATTTGTTTTTGGGATCTTAAATGGGCCAATCTAGGATGACAGGTACCGTGTTGTTGATGACATTATCTATTACAAAGATTGGATTTACCTGGCATTGGAGTCTCAACTCAAGGAGAAGATTATGCAGTCAGTACACAACTCACCCCTAGCAGGGCACCCCAAGTACTTGAAGACCTATAGAGAGATTAGGGAAAGGTTCACATGGAAGGGCCTCAATACAAATGTGTTGAGATTTGTCAGAGAATGTAGCGTCTCCAACAAAATAAAGCAAAGTGCACTCACCCAGTAGGGTTGCTACAACCTCTTCCCATTTCAGAGCAGAAATGGGAAATCATTTCCCTGGATTTCATCACAGGATTTCCCTAGGTGCAGAGGAGAGACTGTATTTATTTGGTGGTGGGCAGGCTCATGAATTTGCACACTTCTTTGCTATTCCCTCCAAATATTTAGTATCATATGTGGAAGAGGTGTTCTTCAAAGAGGTATTTAGATTGCATGCGCTATCAAAAACCATTGTAAGTGACAAGGATAGCAGGTTCATGGGAGGATTCTTGTAGCAGTTGTTCAAACTAGCTGGGATGGAGCTAATGCCTAGTACTAGCTACCACCCACAGACTAGTGGATAAACCAAGATAATTAACAAATGGCTGGAGGTCTATCTCAAAAACTATGTATTTGGCCAACAAAAAGCATGGGTAAAGTGGTTACATATAGGAGAGCATTGTTATAACACCACTTACCACATGTCAAGTGGAATGACACCCTTTAAAGCCCTGTATGTATATAAAGCTCTGACATTCGTGGATCATGTTTTTGTGGATAGCCAAGCTCCACTAGCTAAGGATTGGGTTTAGGAGAATCAGGATATACTATGGGTGCTCAAAGACATTTTGTAGATGGCCTAGAACCAACATAAAACCCATGCAGAAAGGCACCAAATAGAGCATAGCTTTGAGGTTTGGGACCGGGTATACCTTTGTCTATAGCCCGACAAGTAGTCAACACTCAAGAATAAGAGGGCAGAGAAGCTTAAACCCAGATTCTATGAACCCTAATAGATTGTGGGGCGTGTAGGGGAGGTGGCCTATTAGCGAGAGCTTCGGAAAGGGTGTAAGATTCACAATGTTTTCCTTGTCTCTTGCTTAAAAAAGGCCATGCATCAGCATGTAATCGCTTCTAGAGAGCTTCCACCATTAGACGATGATGGGGAATTGATTCTAGTTCCGGAGGAAATTTTGGAAGTAAGGGAACGAAAATTGAGGAACAAGACTAGAAAGGAGTATTTGGTGAAATGGGAAGATTTGCTAGTTGAAGATGCCACGTGGAAAGGGGAACAAGTGTTCCAACATCCGAGACTAAAATTTCTTGAGGACAAGCAATCTTGGGCAGGGAGGATATGTCCCTGTCCGCTTAGGAATCATAAGGAAGGGAGTCTATTAGCCTAATAAGGTTCCCGTAGGCTAGGGTGGAAAAAATTAATCAAGGGAACATGATTCACCTAGGAGAAAACATTTAAAAAGTTAAAGTGGTGAAAAGGGGACAAGGGTCCTAGGCTAAGGGTCAGTTGATTTTAAGTTATGACTTTGTGTTTTCTTTAAATCATCTTTCAGTTAGAGTTCCCATGCCAAATATGAGGACGGATTGTTGAAGAAAAAGGGGGGTTGAGTTACCTTACTGAAGTGCCTGAGTTTTGTTGTCATAGGGTTAAATTTTTTTACAGTTGTGAGTGGATTTTTGTCGGTTAAAGAAGCTAAGTTTATCTATGCAAGAGGGGTCGAGTTCTCTCTATCATCTTAGACCAAGTTTCCTTGAGAAAGGGGCCGAATTTGTTCTTGGGTGTTGGACGAATATATCGTATTTGTTTGGGGCCGAGTCACACTCCATTGATGGTTGAGTTTACCTCTACTCAAGGTCGTCTATCCTCTAATCTTTGCAGACCAAGTTTCTCCCTATTCGTTGTTGAACATATTACTAAAAATGGAGCATAAGACTGATAAATATAACTGAGTTATTATTGGGGTCGAGTTGTTGTCCAAAGGAGGCCATTTACTCTTAGAAGTGCACACCAAGTTGCATATGAATCCATCCTTTCTTGCTGAAGTTGTAGCCACTAATATATGCATATACCTTTCCCCAAAGTCATTGATGTTGCTACAGGAAGAAAGGCTTCAACACTCATAAATTTCTAGTGGCAAAATGTACCACATTCCTCATACCTTTATATTATGATTTAGTCTTAGATCTGAAGTCATATTGTTGTGCTTCCTATCTCTAAGATGGTTTATGTAAATTCTAAGCATTATATGAATAAAATGTTGTTGGTTTTAAGCATCTCCATGGGCATTTACTTGTTATTATGACTACTCATTTAAATAAACTCAAGGAAAATCACCTACAACACTTTGTATGCCCATTGTTTGTTAAAATACCACAATGAACTAAACCATAGAAACTTAGAAATTTCGTGGAATTTTCAAGATATTCCAAGGAGGTTATCTTACATGTATCATCATTCAACCAATGCTTTATTTAAATAATAAATTTAAAATTTAAAAATCAGTTTTTATAATAATTATAGGTTTATAACTTAAACAAATTAATTTAATAGATAATTTTCAATTCTATCTAACCTATTCATATTTAGAATTTAACATTATATTTTAAATTTAAATTTAATTATAATTATTTATAAATTTTAAAGATAAAAATTAATTTATTTTTCATTCTTTCTAAATTTTTTATTTTATAACTTAAGTAGAATTTATTGCTTATCAAGAAAAATATACAACGACATAGTTAAAATTATTTTTGCCGTAGTCTGCCACTCGGGAAACCAGACAAGTGGCGGAAACATAGATTGCGAGTCCAACAAATTAAATACATATTCTAATATATAAGAGTATGACCAAAGTCATCGAAACATAAAGTATAACAAAAAAACAACTACATAAAGTATAACAAAAAAACAACTAAGTAACTAGGGTTTTGTTACCTTGCTGAAAGTATATAAACGCTAAAAGAGATTTCATAAAAAAAGAATGGAGTGTTGTCATCCAAAAAGAAACAAATGTTGCTGATATTGAAGTAGACACCTCAACGGGTGTTGTAGGGGTACTTGAGGAAGCTGGTTCTTTGCCCTTGGAGATGAGGGCCTCAATACAGTTAAGTTGTCTAGCCATGTCTCAATGCTCTAAAGATAGGTGTCTTCTCTCCTTTTGAAGAATACTGAGTTGGAGGGAGAGCCTGCTTTTGTGTTCCTCTTTATTGGAAAGGGCCTTTCTGATGAGGGTCTTCATGTGCTAATAGAGCTCTCCCATGCATAAATATTGTTTTTTGACGACTACAAGTGTGGTTCGGGTTGGGTAACCAATCAACAGTTTGAGATAGAATGTCCTCATCAGGAAGGGAGTCTCTTTCATCCATGGTTTCAACTGTTGCATTGCACATCATGTGCCTAATAAGCTCAAGAGTGGCCTCTTGATATTGTTGGGAAGCATTCTAGGCACAAGTGTTGTCTCTAGACCTTCCGACTCCCCTATCAACAAAACCTCGATGACATCGCATGTGTTCTCAGAATGCTGGACTTGAGGGGGGCGAGCTCGAGGGAGCAGAGACAATCTCGAGGTTGGTGGGTGGTAGATATGCAAACAAAGATAAGGAAGGATTGAAGGTGTCGAGAGAGGAGTCTATGTCTCCAGAGTATGGAGAAGGAGAGAGTCGTGGACATCCAAGGTGATTGCAACCTCGAAAGTGTTGAAGAATCTAGGGCATTTAGGTTAATATGATTCTTCTCACCATGGTAGCTATTTGTGAGGTACTTTTTACTTTTTCTTATTAGCACAATCTTCTCTTGTTATTATTAGAGTGCGTTTTCTTACTTCATCAAATAGTCACCAAAAGCAAAAGAGACAAGAACACAAGATATTGGCTTTCTGCCAGGGCCAAAACCTCTTACCCTTTGAGAGGAAAACCCGCACAAATTCTTCTTATAGAGATTCCAATTGACAAATACCAAGACCATGACCCTTGACCTATTTAGGCACTCTAAGACCAAGATACCAATCCTCTTCTTCGTCATTGCTAAGATCATCATTATTGCTACTGAAGTCATCATTGCTACAACATCGAAACCTTCACTACTGCACCACCAAGTTTATTATTGTTGCACCTTGTTGCACTGAGATCAATGTTGCATCATTGTTGTATCACCGTGATCTTCATCATAACAATGAGATCTCTACACTGAGACATGAGAGTTGCACCGAGATCTTCATCACGATTATCACCGAGACCATGATTGCAACTAAGTCGAGATCATGACTGCGTCTAGAATGTATGTCACACCAAGATCATCCTCATCACAACTATGCCGAGACTGTAATTGTGTCTAGAGTGTATGCCAAGAAGGTATCACTGTGAGATGACCTAGATATTCCCTCGTCACAAATATGCCAAGACTGTGACTACGTCTAGTATGTCGAGACAGTGATCTCTAGGACTGTGAGGAGGTCGAGACTTCCTTTGTACTGTGGACAGACCTCCTAAGTGATATCTGAAATCTTCCTGTGACTGCCCTCTCTTCCTGTGACATTCAAAATCTTCCCATGACAGCCTTCTGAAAACTTCAGATGAATCTGAGTTTTGTGTTTTTTGCGGTGACGCTAACCACATATATATGGTGGTTTGCCTCTACATTTGAGCCAACATGACACAGTGAACAGGTGTGTCTCTATAGGTGAGCTGACATGATCTATTTTAATTCAATTTGTAGGCCAAATTCTTCAAGAGGGATTGTGCTTGTCTTTGGATGACTTCTAGACATTTATAAAGACTTGTATACATTAAGCATAGGCTCAAGAAGAGCTTCTTCATATGAAATTGATTCTTTGACTCAACAATAATCCTAAGGCTCTCAATGGGAACCACTAACAAATAAACCTCTTGCTTATGAAACCCATGTAGCAAGGCATACAAAAATAATTCTATTCCTTTTATTTCATCATTTACAAAGAACATGTCATTATGAAGACTGAACCTAGTTACATTTTATTCAACACTCCCTCTTAACAAGGGAGCTATTCATAATGGTACTTGGTCATTCTCAATCTGAAGAATTTCTCATAAGAAGAATCGGATTAGTAATCCATCTGTAGAACATATAGTAACCAACATCGTTTCCACAACAAGGCTGACAACTCTATCTCTCATCAGATTAGAGCACAATGTTGGCAAGACCAATGGCTATAGACACCTTCATCATTGCCTCTCAAGGTACATACCCCCCGGGTGTTCACTGAGTATGACCTTCTAGGACTATTCTTATCTTGGGTTCCCAACCCTCAAAGAATATTGGTCCTCTTGCCTACTCTTATCTTGGATGCCCAATACATCCTCAAAGAGCATCAGATGCCAGATGATTATCCAATCCTCCATTCTTTCTTCACAAGTGAAGACAAGAATGTTGTGTCTATCTCTCCCTCTCAACTAGGGAATATGTGCCCATTCCTGTAAAGGAATGTAGCCAAGTTCCCTCTGACTAGGAACTTGCCCAAGCTCCCTCTCAATTAAGGACTTGTCAGAGCTCCCTCTTAACTAGGGACTCTCCTTTTCATCAACAACTTCTTATTCATGGGTCCTTCAGCTACTTGATCATTTTATTTCCTTGATGTCATGAAATTTAGTAGAGCTTCTTCCTTGCAGGGCATTAGCCATCCATCACTTTCCTCCTTGGTTCGTCATGTCATTCCTTTCTTCATGGAAAGTGGCCTTCTTGATACATATCTAGAACCTTCGTCATATGGCTACTTCTTCATCATGTTTGTTTTATTGATTTCCGTCCACCACATGAATGCTAGTTGTACTTGTACTTACAACTCTTGTTCTAGTATCCCTGCATGAACTCATCCAGATATTATTCAAGAAATCAAAACATAACATTAAATCAAATCATACCTTACGAGATGGTTCTTCATCGTGACATCTTCTTGCATGTATCAACATCTTGCATACATGTTGACATATCTCCTAAAGATATCCATTGTTAAGGGTCTTCATCTTTTTTAGACTTCCATTAGAGTCTTCATATCTTTCCTGGAGATTTCCTAGTCAACTCTTCTTGGTATTTGGATATTGATTGCCTTTATCATGGTTGCATATCTCAAAATTTATTCCTTCCTCACATTCCATTCCCAAGAGCTCTCAATCAGAGTTTCTCAATTGTAGTCAACCACCTCATACTTCATATGAGGACATATTATGTTGATTTCATCTAGTGTGACTTATGCCTTCCTGCATCCTTTTAGAGGAGGAGATCCTTTTTCTCTTGATCATGCTTCTTAAGATAGAAGTAGTGATCCATGTTACCTGCAACCATACGACATGACTTTATAATATTAAATACAAGTATACATACCTCATTTTACCTCTAGGTCATCTAGTCTTCTTTCGGCAGCTTCCTTGATTGAAGAGATCTTCAATCCCTTGATCTACTTCATCATACCATCATCCCGTGAATTTCATAAGTTGGATTTCTTGATAAAACACTTGCTTCCTCTCTAGATTAGTGATCCCTCTAATGAGGATTCCATCAGAAAATCTGGCATATCCCCATCTGGCAAATGTTTCCTTTTTGACTTGATGTATGATGAGCCTTGTCCTAGATGACTTCATCATTTCCTTCAATGTCCAATAAGGTCCCAAGAGCTATATCCTTCATGTTTGACTGCCATGGATTTTGTCCTTCATGATTCCCATGGTGATGTCACGAGCTCTTGTTTCTAATGCTTCCATGATGCTATGATGCATCTTATTATCACGACCATATCTATAACAAAAGTTTTAGGAGCTTATGATAGGGCCCTTTTGTGCGGGATACCATCTTAATCATAGTAGAGATATGTTACTCCCTCTTTCCTTTACCCTTTTCTTCAGCTTCCTCCATCTCTCCAGCAACATGAGCTTTCTTTTCATATTTTTCATAGCACTTTTTTGTCTTGCTCGAGGACCAAACTTCCCTTTCCTTGTTGCAAATGTTTGAGTCCTTTAACCTTCAACACTTTTGCCTTCAACTTGTCTTTTTCTATCTAGCATAAGGACCACAAGTTGTCGAATGAGGTAACTTCCTTGTCTATGGACTTAGTTACCTTGCTTATCAGTTAGTGCATTTAAGAACAATGATGATTATCTTCTTATCATCTCTCCCAAAGCTCCCAATTGAGATCTTATAAAGATATCCCTTCATTCTTTGATATCTTCAATTTCGTGTAGATAAGGTCTAAGTGATATGACCTTCTTTACTGCATTTCCAGAGAATATATTTTCTAGCATTTCATATATCTCTTTGATGTCTCCTCTGCTACATAGGGATGAGAGGACCTTTGATTGATTTCACAAGGATCCTATGAGTCCCTTGATCCTTTTCCATGCATTCAAACAATGCTTGACCTTCAGAGACTTTTCCATAGATATCAATGACATTGCTTGACTATATCTATCCTCCTTTCTTATGCAAGGGGTTTTGATGACCTATCCAACTTATAGATCTCCTTGCAACCATGAAGTCATTTTACCAAATGAATTAATGAATGAAATATACTTATTTGACAAGTGAAGATGAACTCTTTTGCTTGATCACTGGTTGAAGAAGATGTATTAGATCTTCTTCTTGGATGATCTTCTTTCAAATGAAAAAGCCTTTCTCCAATGGAAAAGTTTACTCCTTTCAATGAGGATGATGTGTTGCTTCCTTGGAAGATATTCTTCTAGGGCAAGGAGTTGATCCTTGCTTGGTATATAACCTTGAAGATGATGACAATGCCTTCTCACCTTCAATATGATTCACCTTCTTTTGTAGTGTATATTAGAACTGTTTCTAGGGTTTCGACTTTCTTCAAGATGATGTGATCTTCGTTTTTTAGGTCCTTCGAGCTACCTTGTTTTGTAGACAGCTTGATGAGGGTCTTGGTGGCCTTTTGATGATGACTTTAGAAATAAAATCTCTTGTTGTAGTAGACTGCTTTGTCGATCTAGGGTTTGAATCTTCAAATGTAGATCTTGATCCTTTTCTTTGATAACCTTCAACTTGCTTTGATGCCCTTCTTGAAACTTGATCCTTGAATGTCTCTTTGCTGCCCTTTCTTTGACTTCAACACCTTAGCTTTGATACCATGTTGAAGAATATAGGAAATTTAGGTTAATATGATTCTTCTCACGATGATAACTATTTGTGAGGTACTTTTTACTTTTTTTCTTATTATCACAATCTTCTCTTGTTATTATTAGAGCGTGTTTCCTTACTTCATCAAATAGTTACCAAAAGAAAAAGAGACAAGAACACAAGGTATTGGCTTTCTGCCAGGGCCAAAACCTCTCACTCTTTGAGAGGAAAACCCACGTAAATTCTTCTTATAGAGATTCCAATTGACGAATACCAAGACCATGACCCTTGACCTATTTAGCCACTCCAAGACCAAGACACCAATCCTCTTCTTCGTCATTGTTGAGATCATCATTACTGCTACTGAAGTCATCACTGTTGCAGCACCGAGGCCTTCACTACTGCACCACTGAGATTATCACTGTTGCATCATAGCTGCACCTTGCTGCACCAAGATCAATGCTGCATCATTATTGTACCATTGAGATCTTCATCATAACAATGAGATCTCTGCACTGAGACATGAGAGCTGCACTGAGATCTTCATCACGATTATCACTGAGACCATGATTGCAACAAAGTCGAGATCATCATTGTGTCTAGAATGTATGTCACACCAAGATCATCCTCATCACAACTATTTCGAGACTGTAACTGTGTCTAGAGTGTATGCCGAGAGAGCATCACTGTGAGATAACCTAGATCTTCCTTCATCACAAATATGCCAAGACAGTGACCTCTAAGACTGTGAGGAGGTTGAGAGTTCCTTTGTACTGTGGACAAACCTCCTACATGACATCCGAAATCTTCATGTGATTGCCCTCTCTTCTTGTGACATCCAAAATCTTCCTGTGACAACCTTCCAAAAACTTTAGATGAATTTGAGTTCTGTGTTTTCTGTGGTGACCCTAGTTGCATATATATAGTGGTCTGCCTCTACATTTGAGTCGACATGACATGCTGAACAGGTGTGTCACTATAGGTGAGCTGACATGATTTCTTTTAATTCAATTTGTAGGTCAACTTCTTCAAGAGGGATTATGCTTGTCTTTGGAGGGTTTCTAGACATTTCTATAGACTTGTATACATTAAACATAGGCTCAAGAAGAGCTTCTTCATATGACATTGATTCTTTGACTCAATAATGAATCCTAAGATTCTCAATGGGAGCCACTAACAAATAAACCTCTTGCTCATGAAACCCATGTAGCAAGGCATACAAAAATATTTTTATTCCTCTTATTTCATCATTTATAAAGAACATGTCATTATGAAGATCGAACCCAGTTACACTTTCTTCAACAGAAAGGAGGGTTATGGTAGCATTAAAAATAGAAAGCCGAGGTTCCGAAAGTAAGAAGTATCTTGGCAAAGAGATGAGCCAATGGCAAGCGGGAAGCCAACCTCTGAAGAGGCAATGACTCATGCCCAAAATTGCGAAGACAACGTAATACTGAAGACTTGGACACGAGTTACTAGGGGTGCCCTAGAGTGACAAATTAAATGCACGATAGAGACTTGGTAGTACAAGTTGATACCTTGATGTTGAGTTGGAACATGAGTGCTACACAAACGCTAGAAGACCATGCAACATCCTCCCTTGAAGCAAACGCTCCCAATTTTGATTTCCACCTTGGCGCTGCAGTGTGTAAGGGGACTCAGAGTTATGGCAAGGGGTTATGGCAAGGGGAAAGGATGGTCAGTAGGGGAAGGCCAAGTCAAAAGGACCTAGGCCTTCCATGATAATTCGACCGAAAGACTGGAGAGATGGAACAGAGCGAGTAACAAAAGCCAGGAGCTTGAATTGACAAGGGGAGGGAGTAGTGTCAATGACATTTGTGGGAGGTGAGGATGAATGCATGGCAAAAATACATTGCGAGAAGTAGAAGTTTGATGTGAAAAACATTCAGATTGAGGCCTTCAAGGCACATGATAGCCATGTTCAATACTTGAGTTAAGGCCATTACTACGTGTACCATGGATAATTATTAAGGGGTGTGGCTGGTGGTGACTTCGTCACTTTGCACAACTATACTATTGTGTAAGTCTTTGGGAGAAGCACCCTCATCTAGGAATTTTATTTGTTAAATATTATAATCCAAAAATATTAAAAATTAACTATTTATAAATTAAAAATTATTATTACATGAATTTTAAAAATAGAACAATCACAATTTAGTAATCATATAAATTTAAATTAAACATATGTAATTAAGAGGTATCTAAATTGCCTCATATCCATTAGAGTAACTTTTTTGAAAAAAAATAAATTTCAAAATTTCTATAAATTAAAATGTGCAATAATGAAATAAAACTTTAACTTATAACAAAATTCTTCCCATTTTTGGAAAACAAAATACCCCTTATTCCACATCATTACGTTTAACTGGTGAAGTAAAATTTCAAGAGCGGATCTCAACCTTCCATGGGCGAACAGTCACAATCGTCTCATCAAATCCCCCGTTCGGAAGAAAACTTTTGCAGCATTAACTGCCGCCGCCAAAGAATTCCCGGCCGTTCTCCCTAAGTCGTCAAGGTTTCATTCTCGTGATTGACCGGCCAATTTCTACATTCGAAAATAAAGATAAATAATTTATCTATTTAATTAATTAATTCATAAACACCCAACTTGGATGACTTCCTGCGGTAATAGACCACTTTGCGGTAACTGTGCGCTGGTGCTCCGCAACAAACGAGAGATTAAACTGCACGTTTCGGCTTCTCAGAGCTCTTCAACAATCCTCACTCCGACCCGACATTTTCATTCACGAAACGAGCTCTGGATCACCTATAAAGAACGAGGATCGAGCTAAGGACTCCGCTGATTGGGCTGCAAAGTTTTCGAAGATTTAGGACGAGATCTTAGCTGGTTTCGAACCTCTCATCAGCCGAAGTTCAGCGGCTTCGGGTCATTTGCCGGAATTTCAGTCACAGTGAGGGTATATAATCGAACCCTCGAAGAAAATCGGTTCAATAGCGGTGCCTTGGACTACATTTTGAAGATTTTGGATTTGGGCCTTTCCGAGCTACACATGTATTACACTTGCAGGTGAGCTATTTATATATTTAATTATTTTGGGTTGTTGGGTCGTCCCGTTAATGCCTCGAGGGAATTTGAACAAGTGAACAGTCTCCGTTGAATGCAAAGGGTTTAAAATTTAAACAGCCGAACATTAATTAAATAGCGCGACATCTAGCAAATCTGGAGAAGCATTTTCTTTCCGTATTCGGAAACATTTAGGGTTATAATGGGAGTACAGATTAGTTAATTTGGTTAGTGATTGGTCAAATTAGAAATTACAAGGTTTCCAATAAGTTCTGATCCCGCGAATGCTTAATAAGACATTTCCTGCTATAATTTTGATGGAAGTGGCTGTGATAATAGATCTAGGACTCTGTCAACAAGGAAAATATCAATTTATTTGTTTTTCTTGCAAATTGCCTCGAGAAGATGCCCCGAGGTCGAGGGATGCAACGTATGACATAACACAGACTTCCTATGGTTTAGGTGCCAGGCCTAAGGGTTAATTCTACCAAAGTCGTCCGGGACTTGTACCTGATTTAATCCTTTTCTGGCATTCCATTTGGTGGTAGACCACAGTGAGAATGGACTGCTGGCGGATGGCTCAATACTCTGTCCACCTCACTAGTGAGCCAAGGCCCCGTTGGCTAAATTTCAATTTTGAACAGTTTTATATAGCAAGACATCAATAGGGCTAGATTAAGCTTAAGGAGTTAGGCAGCCAAAGCCGAACTGGTTGACTGTGGACTTCTGCATCCTGATCCTAAGCCTTTTTTGTTAGAATTATGCAATGGATTTAATGTGATTAATAAGGATCAATAAATAACTATCAACGGTATTATGTTTGGGTTGGAAAAAGGCTCAAGTCGCTTGCCAGGGCTTTAACAGCTCTGGGTGTTTTCAACATAATGCAGAAATATTGATGTCTCAAGATCGACAGGACTTAACAGGCTCTGGATCTTGAGATGTCAAATTTAATCCTACTTTTTCTTAGTACTGTATTTGGGATTTTGTGGATTAGTCCTCTTTATTGGTTGTGTCAGTTCAAACGATTTGTTGTGCACATTTCCATGAAAAAATTACATGGATCAAACTTCTAGCATCTTTTAGCTTAGCTGCCTTTTTCATGCTGACATTGCAAATTTGATTTTCTATCCAGTGCACTTTGCCTACTTACAATCTATGAAGAGCAGCCTGCTTGCTTTTGATTGATGTTATCGATGGATGAACTGATGATAGCGGGATGCTTCAGCTAGAATAGCTACATTTCAAAGGATTAAGTAGAAAGCGCCATGCCTTTGGTGAGATATGAAATTAGAAATGAGTACAGTCTTGCAAATCCAGAGTTGTACAGATCAGCTGGCAAGGATGATCCTGGGGCCTTGTTGGAAGGAGTGGCGATGGCAGGTTTGGTTGGCATTATACGTCAATTGGGTGACCTAGCAGAGTAAGTATCTTTGATCTTTTTCTTAATGTTTACATATGTATTTTCCGCCATATCTGTGAAACTATTTCTACGATGACAGAAAAAATTGAAACATTCTCAGATCCCGGTGCTTAGTTTTTGGATATCACTTATGATAACGAACTTGGACCCATGGATACAATCAACTCTTAGCAGATCAGAACAATTGCAACATACAATTCCAATCCATTCCAAAATGGGGGAACGGAAATTCCAGCATGCTTACACTTGACTCTTAGAAGGGGTAATCTGAGAATAGGGAAAGAGCGAAAAATTTACGGACTTTTTCCATGCATGCAAATCGGCCTTCATTGTTCATGGATCTACAAAATATGGTTGGAATAAAAATAGCTGATTTTCCTACAACGGCATTATTTTTTAGCTGCTTCGTACACCAGAAATTGAACTTAAGTAGATTCTGCAGGAATGGATTTAAGTTGAAGATGTTTTGATAAATCACTTTCTTTGATAGAAGCAAAGTATGCTGTTTTATGCTACTGTGATTTAGATTCTCACTGGTTTGGCTCTTTCTACATGATCATTCTGTCACGCTTTTCTCCACAGATATTTGGAGGAGATTCCGGTTCCAGTAAATTGTGTAGACTCACTCTTATTGTCAAATGACTGTTGCTGTAAACACATTTTGCTTCCCATCACTTAGATAGAATTAAGATTCCACTGTGATCAGGAACAAAACATTGACGGAAGGAAATGGAAAGATTTCCTTTTGAATGCCAACAATTTCTTCAAAATGTGAAAGTGACATGGGATAATGGGACTACCAACTATTTAGTAAATATGTGGTCATTTTGGCACTATTTTTCTTCATATTCTTATTGTCAGATTGAACCTTTTCCTTTTTTTTCCTTTGTTTAAACTTTTCTCTCTTCAGACATGGTTGCAGCTAGACATTTTTCAGTGGACTTTAAGGGGAGCTATCTCTACAACTCTATTAGATCATTTCAGTTATTCCCCTAATTCTATTTATTGTCTTGTTTTATTTTATTTTCTTGTTCTTAGTATTGGTGTGTTTTACTTTATTGTAGGTATGTATATCTTCATTGAATCAGTGTCTTTATTTTCTTTATGTATCATTGTTAATTTATTGATGACTCTGAGACTTGAGTTCTAACAGCTACAGGTGTGGCCTTTTATTTTCGGGTATTTTGATAAACCGATCTTCTTAATGACAAATGAGGCTAATTGCAGTTTATTAGGACTTACAAAATTATGGTCTTTGGCACGCTTATGTATGTACTCAAATCTTCAAAGATGAATATAAACAATGTGATTGCCATGACAGTGGACTAACTATGATTAGGAATCTGGTTAGAGGTTTGGTTAGTTTGATAAGATCACTTTGAATATGAATTTGGTTGTTGACTATCATGTTCAGTAGGGTTATTGTATTTCTTGTCTGCATATGCCCATTTTGTCTCAGGAGATTTTATTTGCATATTATATCATGTATCAGTTCAGTTTGTTGGCATGTCCGTTTTGTTTGCATTAATGCTGCATTTTCAGTTTCAGCTGCTGTTCGGCGGTAGAGAAGTTCATACAGGAACAAGTCATGGCTCATAATAATGACAAGAAATTAGTTGTGTGTCCTTTTTTATTTTTGAAAACTTATGACTTGTATTCTCTAACTGTTAGTGTATCTTTCTTGCTAATTTGCATGGAAATAGGTTGTTTATGCCAACCTAAACTTGCAGGTAATTAGATCTGTCAAGCCAGACATATGGCTATCATAGTAGCAAGAATTCTTGAAAGAGTCGACAGAGCTTTTACCAAGTCACAAAAAAAGTGTTTGGTGCAGCAAAAGATTGAAGTAATTGATATTGAGGCAAAACATGATAGTTGGAACATAAGTGCAAGGAAGCCGACTGTAGTAAGAAAGCAGACATTGGAAAAGGTTGCTTATTCATTATTGTGCTTGAGTTTTGGTTGTTTGAAGTGTGTGATATATGTTAGGCGGGTTGGTTTCAAAATGTCAATAGAATAGGCAATATTCTTGACATTGATAAATGATTATAAAAATTACAGTAATATCCTAAGTTTATATGTTGAACTGACTAATCTAGTTGGCTGGTTCATAAAATTCTTAAAAATGATTGCTCACAGGATGCATAAAAAGGAAGAGGAGGAAGTTATGTCAGGAAGGACAACAATGGCAAACTCGAAGGATTGAATTGTTTTGTATTGGTATGGTATAGTTGGGAGTCATTCAATTTTATAGAATAGGAACTATATAAATTATAAACAATGACTCTGCACTGGTATAAAAACATAGCACTACTCGTCCTATATTATATAGGAAAAAATGGCTAATGTGTTGGAAAATATTTTCCAACATATGAATTTAATTTTCAAGAAATAGGAAAAATAGCCATTTCCTGAGATTATAGAATATAATGTTTCACCTTGTTCCAATCCCAAGGAGCAAGGTACACAGCATTAAAAAGGATTGAAAGGTTCTAAAAATTACAGGGGAATCTTAGAACGGTCAGTGGAAAATGTTGTGGCCAGTAAGCTAGGTGCGTGAGTGAAATATAGGTCGGTGGAGAACACTGGAAGATTTTTGGATATGTGAACTCCAACAAATGAAGGTGTGTATGTCAAGGGGTGGAAGCATCTAGGCAGTTTCATGATTTTAAAGGGAAGAAAAGGAACAAGAGGGCTGTTCAGAGCTTTATGCCATATGGTATTGTCTGGACTTAACTGTTAGGTTATGAAGGTGATTTTTACTTTCAGAGATATGCTTTGATTATTGACATTTCTATAGAGATTGCTTGAAGACAAGGAGGCAAAAGAGTGTGGGAGGGGGGATAATTTAGTTGGGCTGATTGTGGTTAAAGAGAAGCAAATAAACAGAAGGGAGGGTCAACTGGCCAACTCCTCCTTTAAGGGAGATAGGTTTACCATGGTTCAAGAAGTGGATTTGAAAGAAGAACAATTCATTGAAGAAGATGAAAGTAGATCAAATGTGACCTTCCCTGAACAATGTCATAGGGTTCACCGAATTTACCTTGAGGTTCAAAATTCGGTGAACCTCAAAAAATCCGTTCAACTTCACTTCTATCTCTGCTCGCTCATGTTTCTTTGCGAGGATTCTAGTAGTAAGACCAGTATATGCCTTTAGTTTGTTGTACAATTCTTACTTGTATACGTGTAACTTTGATCATGATTCTTACTCATATATCTTTATTGATGTTGATTTCTTATTATTATTCTATGATATATGTATTGTATGCATTCTATGTATGTATGTATTTATGTTTTCATTTGTAGATTTCTGTGGTTAGCATTATTGTTGGGTTGCAGAACCGAAGAATAACCTACAATGCCCATCTTTTCATGATTTTGAATCTAAAACAAGATTCATTATCAAGATAAAATGTCAAGGGAAGAGCTGCAAGAGGCTAGGAATATGTACAGGTGGAGAATCCACACCATAGTGTGTCCGCCAGGGAAAAACAAGAGGGCAAAAAACCTAAAGGAAAACCCTAGAAAAACAAGGTTAATTAATTGGCCAACATGGTCTGGTGTAGGTTCTTCCCCTGAACATATTCCTAGCCTCTTGCAGCTCTCCCCTCGACATTTGGTCCTGATGATGAATTTTGTTTTAGATTTGAAACATCAATCATAAAAAAAAATGGACATCGTGAGTTATCCTCCGGTTCTGCAATCCAACTATATATATTAATTTTTTTCATGAGAAATATCCTTATATTCCATATGTGTAACATATATTTTTAAGTTCTCAAGAGGTTGCTCAAACAACAAGGCTTGAAGCCATTACAATAAATATCCATTATGAGCTGAACATGTCACATGCAGGAATTGAACTCGGGCAGGGAGAATAACAACATTTCTCCAAACCACCCAAGCTAAACCCAATTGATAGTGTATGTGTGTGTATGAGTACGAATCATCATCAGAGTAATAGGTGTACATTGTACAGGCAATTGTTACTTAATATTTGTTACTCCGGTCATGATTCTTATTCATGTATGTTTATTGATATTGATTTCTTATTATTTTATGCTATATTCCACACACACACGCGTATATATGTGTGTGTGTGTGTTGAAATGTGTATATAGTTGAATTTAATGGTGAACCTCATCTGAACCTTGTTGGAAAATTCAAATTCGAATCAAGCTTTATGATTGTTGAACCTTAACTCGAACCCAAGTGGTGTGACATAGTTCTTGAGGGGATCAAGATTTCAGCAAGATGATCCTCCAAAGAGCGCTAGCTCCTTGGAGGGCAGTGATTTTGTCATTTTGAATGTTGACAAGAAGCTTCAACATTAAAAGTGCCATTGGAGGATCAGTAGGAAGGAGTGCAGGAAGTTATGTAGGAAGAAGTTCAAAATAAAAAATAGTAGTTATGCAGGAAGATCTTGGTACTATTAATATTGGCCTGAAAAGGGAAAAGAAGGAAGACATCCGAAAGGAAAACTCCAAAACAATCCAGATTGATGTCTGCGGTCTGGACACTGTAATGAGAAACTAGGGTAATAAAAGCAAGCACAAATATTATGTTGGAACTTTACATCCACTTGATACACAGATATACACTTATTGAATTAAGCTACGTCTAAAATTAAAAGACTGGGAGACCAATCAAAATCTTAGATCTGCATAAACACAGCTGCTGAATTGTGAAGTTGAGAGTATAAACGCTGCATATTAAAAGACGAGATCAACCCTGCAAACAGATAGAGACTAGATTCAATAAATCAGCAGCATGAATATACTGGACAGCAAACAGAAGCTTGGGACAGCAACTGATATCTTGTTATGCACACAATAGAAAAGATACAATATTGTTCTCAAGGAATTACAATTGCTTCTCACAAACCTTAAGCACTCTCTTAGTAGAATCGCTCTACTTAAGCCCACTTAATATAAGCCTAACTAGTATGTGCTGCCTTACTAAGTCAAACTTGATAAGAGAGGGAAGAGTGGTTACGAAAATAAACTCTAATAATATCTTTCATAAAAGGAATCATCTGCCCCATGTAATCAAGGAACCTCTCCTCAAGGGATGCACCTTACTTAGCATGCATAGCTTCCATCATATATATGTCACAATGTGTAAGAGGAATCTGCCATAACTGTTCACTATACACTGACCAAAAATAGAACAAGCCAGTTTAATGTCCTCTTCAAATTAAATTGCCCAGAGGAGGACGTAGTAGCTTATTTAACCTTGTAGGCTATCGCAACGTTGCACGAAGCGGGGACGAAATGAGGACGTTTTTTGGAATTGGGGACGCGGAAGCACCATTTTCTAAAAATCTAGGGAGCAAAGTGTCTCAGAAGTGTCTACTATATATATATATATATATT
>APFE031578232.1:113277-188470 GCA_000404065.3 Pinus taeda
GAGTATGTACCACTGGTCCCAGACCAGTCTCAACCGACCCAAAGTTAGCTTCATAGTAAGTACCACTCCTACCACTGGTCCCAGACTAGTATCGTAGTCTCAGGGAGTGTACCACTGGTCCTAGACTAGTCTCAACCGACCCGAGTCAGTGTCATAGTATGTACCATTCTCACTGGTCCCAGACCAATACTGCACTGACACGAAGTCAGTCTCAGAGTATGTACCACTGGTCCCAGACTAGTCTCAACTGACCCGAAGTCAGTGTCATAGTATGGTACAACTCCTACCATTGGTCCCAAACCAGTATCGCAATCTCAGAGAGTGTACCACTGGTCCTAGACCAGTCTCAACCGACCTGAAGTCAGCGTTATAGTATGTACCACTCTCACTGGTCCCAAACTAGTACTGCACTGACACAAAGTCAGTGTCAAAGTATGTACCACTGGTCCCAGACTAGTCTTAACCGACCCGAAGTTAGTGTCATAGTATGGTACAACTCCTACCACTGGTCCCAGACCAGTATCATCGATCCCAGATCAATGGAGGTCATCCTAGCGTAGGGAGTACGGTAGATACAACGATGCGTCCATCGGTACTACTATGGCCCCTAACTTCATTTCCCTGCTCATTGATCAGATGAGAGGTACTTCCCATGAGTCCCAGACTGCATGGGTAGGATGCCTCGATAGGAGAATTAATCAATCCTGTCCTCACAGGAGAACATATCAATCTTGCTACATTCGCCATGGAGAACACATCAATCCAGGGCGCCATGGAGAACACATCAATCCAGGCCTCACAGGAGAACACATCAATCCTGCTATAGTCGCCATGGAGAACACATCAATCCAGGCCTCACAGGAGAACACATCAATCCTGCTACAGTCGCCATGGATAACACATCAATCCAGGCCTCACAGGAGAACACATCAATCTTGCTGCAATCGCCATGGAGAACACATCAATCCAGGCCTCAGAGGAGAACTAATCATCCTGCTACACAGGAGAGCGAATCTATCTGTTCCACAAGAGAGCGGATCATCTTGTCCCACAAGAGAGCGAATCATCTTGTTCTAGTGCGCACCACCAGGGGAGGGTTAGTCACCCTGTGGTCGTATGTTGCTCCAGTAAGAATCACAAGCCCTCAGAGCTCCCAGAGTTCAATGTATGCAACATGCAGGACCCTTGTACAAGGGTTTCTTGACGACTCCAAGTCGTTTGGGAAAATCACAGATTAGATTTTTCCTTGGGGCTTTGACAAGGTGTATCGACTTGTACATCATCTTAATGCGATGGAGCCTCGTTGCTCATCGACTTACCATATCCCGGATGATGTCTATCTGCTGGAGCAATTGACGAATACGGGATTCCTCAATAATCGAATCCCTCCTCTGGTTGTTACAGAGAATCACAGTGGTATGTGTTCAAACAGCTCACTGAAGAGCTTCCCCAACCAGGCAGCTTCATACGGTATCATACTCGTAGATATGTATCTGGTCTCGGCGGTGCTTATGGCAACCGACTTCTGCTTCCTGCTCATCCATTATATCGAAGCAGAATCGAAAGAGAAATAACACTAAAAGTGCTCCAGTGATCCTCCTCACTACCTGCCTAATCAACATTCAAATAATCATGCAGTTTCATATTTCCGGCTGTGTATTTCAATCCATGAGAGATTGTGTCCTGAAGACATCTCAGAAGATTCTTGGCATCAATCCAGTGAGGCTTAACCAAATATAAGCTCACAATGCTAACTGCAAAACATATGTTTGGACGGAGGTTCACCAAGAACATCAATGCGAATGAGTTTATGAAACTCAGAGGCATTTTCCAAATCTGGGCCGACATCACTACCATATAACTTCTAAAAGTTAAGATCCTCGAGGTAGTCATAGGCTTGTAGTCCATCATATTGAATCTTTCCAATATCTTTACCACATATTTTCCTTGAGATAGGAAAATTCCCTTGGCTTTTGCCACACTTCAAGTCCTTGGTCCTTCATTTCTAATTCAGAAGCCAACTCCCTCTTACATTTGTGAATGAGAGGGTATGCACCTGTTAGAAAGAGGTCATCCACATACAACACTAGTATGAAAGGCTTGTCTTCTTCAACCTTAAGGTAAAGGTTAGGATCGGCTTCACTCCTAGTGAATCCCAGCTTCATCAAGTAGCTATCGATCCTCTCATACCATGCTCGGGGTGCTTGCTTCAGCCCATAGAGAGCCTTCTTCAATCTGCATACATGAGATTTTCAATCATAAATCTCAAATCTTTCGGGTTGCTCCACATAGACCTCTTCTTTGATCGAACCATGCAAGAATGCAGTCTATCCATCTGATGTAGGTTCCATCCTTGTGAAGCCACAAGGCTATGATCAAGCGGATGGTCGTATATGTGGCAACAGGTGCAAATATCATAGTCTATACCTTCCTTCTGGAGAAACCACGAGCAACAAAACGAGCCTTATACTTTTCCATATTTCCATTTGCTGCATGCTTTATCTTGTAAAGCCATTTAGAAGTAGCAACTGTCTCGTCCGGGGGTTTGGGAACTACTTCCTAGACATCATTCTTCATAATAAACTCATGTTCTTTGGTCATAGCATCCTTCCATATTTGATGCTTGTGCGGTGTGAGTCCTTTCTATCAGGGCATTCCCTTGCATAGTGACCTGCTTCATCGCAGATGTAATATCGTCCTTTTCTTCCACCCTTAGGTCCATCATTTCCTTTTGATTTAGTCCAGTCTATTGTAGATTTCCTTGGAGGTGTCCTTCTCAAAGATGTAGGCCACCAAGTGCTTGTCGATAGAGTCCCAGATGATCTTCTTTGTTTAACTTCTCCGTTTTTCCTTTTTTCTAGGCGGCAGCGGATGCATTTGATGGAGGCTCAGCAATATTGCCTCTCACATGATCCAACACTCTTTGATCCTCAAAGGTTAGATCGATAGACATCTTCCATCTGTGATAGTCAGCTTTCTCACGGAGCTTGTCTTCGGCAGGAAAGAGTGTTGAGGACCCCATTGTTTTTTTAGGATAGCCTTGCCAATCTTCTCTTTGGTGATTGCTATTGCTCTTGCTCAGGCTTTGTCTTCACCTCAGCTCTGATACCATGTTAATTTATGGTATGTTCTATGCTTATAACAATTTACGTTTTTTTTTATTATATTCCACGGATTAGCAATCACATGTACATAAAGTAAAGTGCAGATAGAACATTAAACGATCGACAGAAAACAAGCCAAGACAAGAGACACAAGATGTGGCGGCTAGCCAGGGACAAACCCCACCATGTGTGGGGAAACCCTTTGATCAAATCTTCTTTTATCTTCAATAATTCAGCAGAGAAAAATAGTACAATAAATCTGATTTATATCAGCAGTAGCAAACCCTAGATCAGCAGCATTAGCATTAGCGGCTTCATCATCAAACTAGGGTAGACGATATCTCACAAACTGACCGTCGGATCAACATGATTCCACCACCAAAAATTGCGGCTTCTAGAGGAGGTTCAGATGAACCTACAATGCAGTTCAGATGAGGAGATCTTCTAGTCCACGCAGGTCAAACTTTACTTCTGCAGTTGCAACTTCAGTTTCAGCAGCGTCCTTCAAACTAGGGCAGTCGATATCTTGCAAACCATCTGTCGGATTGACTTGATTCCACCACCAAAAGTTGTGGCTTTCAGAGGAGGTTCAGATGAACCTACAACGTAGTTCAGATGAGGAGATCTTCTAGTCCACGTAGGTCAAACTTCACTTTTGCAGTTGCAGCTTCAGTTTCAGCAGCTTCCTTCAAATTAGGGCAGTGGATATCTTGCAAACTGTCCGTCGGATTGACTTGATTCCACCACCAAAATTTGCGGCTTTCAAAGGAGGTTCAGATGAACCTACAATGCAGTTTAGATGAGGAGATCTTCTAGTCTACGCAGGTCAAACTTTACTTCTACAGTTGCAGCTTCAGTTTCAGCAGCGTTCAGCTTCACATGTGTGAGGGAGAGACCTTTTTCTGTGCAGTAGAGAAGAGACTCTTTTCTGCGCAGTAGAGAGAGAGAGATGTGATGAGATGAGTGAGTCCAAATGAGGAAAAGTCCTCCTATATTTATACACAATGTTGGTGTTTGAATAGATGTGACTGTTGGGCTTCTGAGCCTACATGAGTTGTAGGTCGGCTTGATAATAATTCCATAATCAAAATAAATTCATATCTCCATGAATACTTATCGGAATCGGATGATCTTTATATCAATCCTATACCTCTCGACGAGAGGAATCTAATGAACATATTATCAGCCATGAATAAGATGACCCACATGAAGTTTTGCCCTAGTTGCCAATTTTAACATTGTGAATATATCTACTAATATCTCCTCCTTCCACCATGAAGAGTACGTGGTAGTGGGCCTCCACGTGGTAGCAATGAAGAAGATGGTGTGTGCGGAAGTTGTGGCACTAAAACTGATGAAGATGAAGCCCCTACTGTTGGTGTTGAACCATGGAATTTGGGAGCCAAGGGACCAGATGGGGGTGGCATCTCAACTCGATCATCATCATCCTGGAATCACTCATACCAAAAAAAACCACTAGTTAACAAAAAAAATAAAAAACTTGAATTAGAGAAATGCTTTATAAGCAAAATTGATACATTTGAATTCAATGGACATACCACTTATTGATTGAATTTTGAAATTCATACCACAATGGACATACCTGGAATAGAGAATCCTCTAATTGCTCTAATCGCAACACTCCATCCTCCAAATTGGGCTCCTCTAGATTCTTGTTCCAAACCTTAAGGTCTTTATTAGTCTTTGCATCATCACAGTAATGGAACAACAATCGCAAGTTGTAATGAACATAAACCAAGCTCTTTGCTCGGTCCAAACTCAACTTGTTCCTTTTAACACTGTGGATGAAAGAATAAGAGCTCCAACACCTCTTTGCAGAAGAAGTGCTTACCACCTGTGATAGCACCCACAATGCCAAAGTTTGTAGAAGTGGAGTAGCACTTCCATGCATGTTCCACCACTCAAGAGAAGAAAAACTCTCTCGATCTCTAATTCCATGCATGCTCCCAAATGGACCAGTGCTAAGCGTTTAGTTGCTCAACTGTTTCTGTACCATGGCAACCTCCTCTTCATCAAGGATTAATTTATCCAATGCAATCATATATTTTTCTAGAACCTTTGGATCTAGGTGTGGTTTTCTCCTGCTCCCGCCCAGGTGCTGGTGTTGAAAGCCATGATGGATGATAGTATTTAGGTGTCAAAACATATGCTAATGCATGCAATGGAACATTTAGCATTTCCCATCGGTTTTCCACCTCTGCACGAATATAATTGTACAAGGTGATATCTCTAGGCTCAACAATGTCTTTAATATGCTCCAACATGCAATCCATTTGCTCATACACCTCCCCAATTATTGGCCACTCTGAATCTGCGAACTTGATCATGTAATAAATTGGTTTGGTGATTTGCAAAACATATTTAACCTGTGACCAAAAGAACATGTCAAGAATAGTGTCCTTGGCTACATTAGCGCCATCTCTATCAGTGCTAATTTCCTCCCATGATTCAGAGGTCACCATATTAGTTAAAGCTTGTCTCACCTCCACTAGCCGCCTAAAGGTGAGGTAATAACTTGCAAATCTTGTTTTTGCAAGTGTAAGCAACTGCAACTTGGAGAGATTGTCATAGAAGTAGTTTACCCTTTATGCCTTGTGATAAATTTAATGAGTTGCTTCCCTCTCCTGTAAAGCTCATTAATCCACCCAGATTCTTTATGCTTCACAATATCATGGATCAAAAGGTTCAATGTGTGCACCAAGCACCTAGACAAAAAAATGTGTGGATGTGTACGCTCAAAATGTGTGGATGTGTACGCTCAATAACTTTTCTCGCTGCCTTACAATTTGCTGCATTATCTGTGATCACTTGACCACATTATTTGGACCAACATCTCTGATTGATTGCATTTGGAGATCTGCAATGTTTTGGGAAGTTGCATTGATGGAGGAGGAGTCATGACATGTAATAAATGCTGCACCACTAGCAGAACACCAAGAACATTTATCAAATGTTGGTTTCTAATATTTATCCACCCATCTGATACAATGGATACCCCACAATCCACCCACTCATTTGTAAAACGTGTGAAAGTCTTTGAACCTTTGCTTTTTCTCTTTCTAATAAGTTATAACATTGTTTTCGCTTTCTCATAGTTGGGGGCCTTGTATCGTCTTGGGGCTTCATTGGTGGCGTTTGCCATTTCATGCCAATAGGGAGAGCGAAGCACATTGAATGGTACACTGCAAACACAAAGAAATCAGAGTATCTTTCCATCCACATCATCCCTCCCAACAACATTTAGGAAATCCCCTATTGTTCTTTTACCTCCAGAGCTTGCAGAAGTACCATGAGGAGATGAGCTACTAAATCTAGAGGTTGCACTTGATTCAGGCTGAGTTTTTGTTTCTTGCTTTTTTGTTGTGCAACCTCCTCTATTTGGATGTATTTTCTTCTTTGTTTAGCTGAAATGTTTGGGCAAATTTGTATCCCCACAACACCTGTTTTATCATCATTGTCCATCACCCCACAAAGATGCCTCCTCACACGAGTATATGAACCACTAAATGGTTTTCTTCCGTGACAACCATGAGGGCACAAAAATTTGTAGCTTCCACCACCTTTTCCTCCAAGTTTGGTTACATAGTTCTACAAGGTTTCAATGTAGCTTTCCCCTCTAGTGTTTCAGTGTTCCTTTCAAGTTCATCCCCTTCCTCTTCAAACCCTTTCTCCTCATCATACATTGGGTCACTCATATGGGGACCACTATCCTCTTGTTCTTCTTCCCTTCTATTCCTACTCCTTGCTATCATGAAAACCAAAAGTGGAATGATACATATAAGCCAAAAGAACACCTTCTTGGAATATGAATATAGGTGGTGGAAAATCTGCAATTAAATGAGCAAGAAGAAAGAATGGGAAAGAGTAGGAGAGGGAGGAGAAAAATACAAAAATCAATGACAAAAAAAGAGGGAGTTTGGGGTTTGCACTTACTATGAAAATTTCTGAATCCAACACATCAGAAACCCCTACTGCAATATCTGGTTTACTATCTCCTACTTGTTCTTTACATTAACAAGTTATTTAATAACATAAACATTGAAGTAAACACAATTGCAACCTTCACAAATATACAAATCAACAACTGAAATAAACTGAGACAACATAAGAGACACCGTTACTTTTTGACAATCGTCCCCAGAAAAACCCAATTCAGGAAAACCGATGCAGCATATTTGAGGTTTTATTATTAAGCAGATTTCTGAATACAACTAGGGTGCCAGAAATGGCTCACCCTTCATAGAATATCCTTAACAATAATACCTCTATTCGAAGACAGATATTCCGGCAAATCAACAATCGAATGAACAATCCCACTGTGACTCCCACTGTTCCTTGTGCTGGACAACGAAAGCTGCTTCAAGCACTCCTTTAGAACTATGCCACCCTTTAGTAACTGCGTCACCCTTCCTTTGCTATGTGTCAGCTGATCAACTCCCAGTTTGCCCCACAGACACTCCCAGCGCTGCCTCTGAAGCCCTCTCGACTTCTATGTCAATCTCTATGGCTTCTGCGTCAGCCTCTACAACCCTCTGCATCCTCTGCGCTGGCCTCCTTAGCCTCTGCGTCAACCCTTCTAGGCTCGGCGTTGCCTCTTCTGACACTTTGTTGCCTCTCTGATATGTATGCTTCAGCCTTGGATCGAAATCCCTTGCTGAATTGCCCCTCATTGCAACTAATCTCTAACTCGATTTCCTCAGCAAACCCAGCCCCAAAAAATCGAATTCTTGGTCTCTCTTGGTGTGTCTCCAACTGACCCTCAAGCCTCCTCTTATACTTTTCCTATTGACGATTCAACGACAGAGATTAAGTCCCTAATCAACCGCTAAGATTAGAACTGGCTTGATCCTCGTTACTTCGAACTTTCTCACCCATATTATGTTAATACACATTAATATTTTTATTTTCCTAAGTTTAGACTTAGGAACTCATTAAAAATATTAATTATTTTAATATCTCGTCATCCGGGTGGAATTTCTCCAAACGATTTCTGGGTCTTGGAGATCTCATGTGCCTTAGCCTCTCCACCAAATTTCATGGCTAGAGCACATCCAATGCTACTAAAAATCAACACTCCCTTTTAGCGAGGAATGTGCTCTAGTAATGCCTCACCATGGAAATATCACACTGATCTTCTGCATCGGTTCTCTGTGCTGATGCTTGGTTTGCTTCCCCATATCCACTGCACCGCTGCTTCCTGTACTGCTGCCCATGACACTACTACATCTGTACTACAACCCCCTCACAAAACGCTGCCTCACGCTGCCCATAGCACTGCCATTGCTAACTGCTGCACTGCAACTCAGTTACCAAGAAGTAAGTAACTGACTTCTCCCAAACACTGACATCCTGGTCAGTCTGGAAGCCTCGTGATGCTGAAGCCACCTCTGCTACTGTCTTGTGCTCCCTCTGATGCCATTGCGCTGCTGTAACCTCTTCTGTGCCTCTCGCACTGCTGCAACCTCCACTGCGCTGCTACAGACTCCTACACTCTAGCACTGCCTTGTCGCTCCATCACACCTTGCTCCACCCGACACCTATCATCATGCTACTGTCGTTAAGGGATCCCGTAACCAGATGTGATCCAAGAGTGTGGGTACCTCCAGGATCCCGCCCCTTCTTTTATAGTCCTCTCGATTACAGCTCTATGTCTCCCCACCTCTTCCTTAGAGACGCATGAGCACTCATGGCACAATTGTCATTAGTCTCGACATCCTTCTCCGCCTTTGCTGGAGCTGCCTTTGAGTCAGAAGCTTCTCCCTTGCCTTTCTTCCTGGGGCACTGAGAGGCGTAATGTCCCATCTGCCCACCGTTGAAGCACTTGACCTTGGAGACGTCCTTCTTCCTCCTTCTTCCTCTTTTGAACTCCCTGCTGCCCCGCAGATGTCTGCCCACCGTTGAAGCACTTGACCTTGGAGACGTCCTTCTTCCTCCTTCTTCCTCTTTTGAACTCCCTGCTGCCCCGCAGATGCTAGAGGAGCATCCTCCTCCTCTTTCTTGATTCGAACCCCTTGCTGTTACTCCCCGTCTTGGTCAATCTCCTGAGCTCTTCCTATTGAAGAGCTGCCCACATCTCCTCCCAACTGGGAAGAGTCGCTTTGCCCAAAATGCTTTGGACAAATGTCTCCCACTTCTCGGAGACTACACTCAGGGCAGTCCTGACCATGAACTCTGGATCCGGTGTAGCCCCCACGGAAGTAAGCTGGTCTTGAATCCCTTGTAACTTGAGAAGAAAGTGATCTATCTCCTCTCCTTTTTGCATTTGATATGACCTCAGCTGATTTTCCAATAGCATCTTCCGATGCACGGAAGAGCCCTGGTATAAGGTGGTCATAGTCTGCCACATCTCCCTTGTTGTGTTCTTCTCAGCAATATGTGGTATGACATGATCCTTGACCTCGTCTAGAATCATTCATTTCGCCTTCACCTGGGCCGCCTCATACTTTTCATTTGCATCAGGGTCAACTGGGACAACTACGGTTCTCAAGGCATAGTCCTTGATGTGATGTTTATCCAGGATTGCTAGGATCTTGGCTTTCCAGATGACAAAATTGGAAGCCCCTTCTAATCTGTCTTGATCCCTTAATCCGTTTACTGCCATCTCTGCTCCTCTTCTAGACTCCCTCTAAGTCTCGACTTCCCTCTTGGAAATCCTCTTGCCAACTGCCAAATCACTCCTCTCCAATCCCCCTTTGCCTTTGTAACTCGGATATGGATTTCTTGGCTAGAAATCTGTCGAGGCAGTGCTTCCCTCTACCTTGGTTCCGTCTCCTTAGACATTGTTATGTATCGACAAAACCAACGTCCCACCAGCTCCTCAAATCACAATCTGCACAACTCCCTTAGCCCCGACAACTGAAGAATATGAGCCCTTCAGGCTCTGCACAATCACGGTCTAGGCTGAATTTGCTCCTCTTGGCTGAGAAGGATGACGTGGGTCTGCGTGAGCCTGTTCTACCCCTCTACCTTTGCGCTAGCCCTTCTCCTGGCTCAGAATGCTAACGCAGGCTCTGTGTGATGCGTCACCCTCTTTGCACTATGCCACTCCTCTTGCCTCTTTAGCTCTGGAGCAACACTGTCTTCTTGGGACAACTGCTTCTTTGCTGCAAATCCTCAAATTTCTTTGGCTGGTGTCTTCAGTCCTCCTTGATCTGCAGTCGCTCTGGTGCCATGTGAAAATTTCTGAATCCAACACATCAGAGACCCCTACTGCAATATCTGGTTTACTATCTCCTACTTGTTCTTTATATTAACAAGTTATTCAATAACATAAACATCGAAGTAAACATAATTGCGCCCTTCACAAATATATAGATCAACAAGTGAAATAAACTGAGACAACACAAGGGACACCGTTATTTTTGGACAATCGTCCCCGGAAAAACCCAGTTTGGGAAAACCGGTGCAGCATATATGAGGGTTTTATTATTAAGCAGATTTCTGAATATAACTAGGGTGCCAGAAATGGCTCACCCTTCAGAGAATATCCTTGACAGTAGTACATCTATTCGGAGACAGATATTCCAGCAAATCAGCAATCGGATGAACAATCCCACAGTGACTCCCACTGTTCCTTGTGCTGGACAGCGAAAGCTGCTCCAAACACTCCTCTAGAACTGCGTCACCCTTCCTCGGCTCTGCGTCAGCTGATCAGCTCCAAGTCTGCCCCACAGACACTCCCAGCGCCACCTCTCAAGCCCTCTTCGACTTCTGTGTCAGCTGATCAGCTCCAAGTCTGCCCCACAGACACTCCCAGCGCCACCTTTGAAGCCCTCTTCGACTTCTGCGTCAGCCTCTACGACTTCTGTGTCAGCATCTGCTGCTTCTGTGTCAGCCTCTACGACCCTCTGCGTCCTCTGTGCTGGCCTACTTAGCCTTTGCATCAGCCCTCTGAGGCTCTGCATTGCCTCTTCCGGCACTTTGCTGCCTCTGTGATATGTATTCTTCAACCTTGGATCAAAATCCCTTGTTGAATTGCCCCTCACTTCAACTGATCTCTAACTCGATTTCCTCAGCAAACCCAGCCCCAGAAAATCGAATTCTTGATCCCTCGTGGTGTGTCTACAACTGACCCTTAAGCCTCCTCTTATACTTTTTCTGTTGACGATTCAACGGTTGAGATTAAGTCCCTAATCAATGACTAAGTTTAGAATTGGGTTGATGCTCGTTACTTAGAACTTTCTCATCCATATTATATTAATACATGTTAATATTTTTATTTTTCCTAAGTTTAGACCTAGGAACTCATTAAAAATATCTTTTTCACCCATATTATATTAATACACGTTAATATTTTTATTTTCCTAAGTTTAGACTTAGGAACTCATTAAAAATATTAATTATTTTAATATCTCTTCATTCGGGTGGAATTTCTCCAAATGATTACTAGGTCTTGGAGATCTCATGTGCCTTCGCCTCTCCACCAACTTTCATGGCTAGAGCACATATGATGCTACCAAAAATCAACATTTACCTCTTTAGCTCTTGTAGATGGAAGCCTTTCTTTACTCCTCCAAGCTCCTCTTTCTTCAATCCTCCAAGCTCTCCTCAATTCTCTCCTCTCTTTCTCCTCTCATTTCCAAGCTCTCAAAAAATACAAGTGAGCAAATGAGAAGTGAAAGAGCCTTTTAATCCCTTCATTCCCTTCCCTAACCCAACGTGGACCCACCCTGACGACTAGATAAAAAATAAATAAAAACGTTTTTGTGGGGCCGCACGACGGAACTAGTACTTTGCCCACGGAATTTGTTGCAATTCGTACGGATCCGGCCTCGAAACGCGGTGTTTCAATTGGGTGATTCGCTACCCGAAACGTGTCCTAGCAATTTTGAAACGCGGCATTTCAGTTGGGTGATTCGCTGCCTGAAACACGTCCCAGCAATTCCGAAACGCGACGTTTTAGTTGGGTGATTCGCCGCTTGAAACGCATCCCAGCAATTCCGAAATGGGGATCGGGCCGGACGGTTTCCACAAGGCAGGAAGTGTCTTTTTTGGCTCGATCCGTGTTTCAAAATTTATGGGATGCGTTTCGTGCGGCGGATCACCCACAGATCCGTACGGGTCGCGTTTCAGGGTTTTGATCTAGGGGGGGGGGGCATTTCGCCAACACTGGGCTATAGTCATTGGTCAGGGGGGATCCCATTATTTGGTGTTACTAGGGTAACATTAGATAATTCGGGGCAAATGGAGGGAAATTTGTGAGCCACTAAAAATTAAAATTAGAAGGGAAAAACCCCAAAGGAAATCTATAAAAAGGAGGGAGGAGATTCATTTTGATCATCATGGATTGTTGATCCTTTTGATTTTTGGGCTGAGGCTCTTGGAGGGTTTTAAGACCCCTTTTCTCTAGGTGGTTTCGGTGGTGAAAGATTCCACTTAGCCAATCCACCTTTCTCTTTTACTATAGGACTGAACTCTGTTTGGCATAATTTTTGAGGCAACAATTTTGGGCAACAAGGGTTTTTGAGGCTTTATTTGTGGCAGTGGATTATTTTTAGGGCCTTGTCTGTGGCAGCGTATCATTTTGAGGCCAAATTTGAGACAAGGAATCCTTTCTAGGGCTTTGTTTGACAACATGCCATTCTAAGGCCAAGTCTGACAACGAATGCTTTCTAGGGCCTTGTATGTGGCAAGGTATCATTTTGAGGCCAAATTCGAGATAGTGGATCCTTTCTAGGTCCTTGTTTGTGGCAATATCATTTTGAGGCTAAATCTGTGACAACAAATCCTTTCTAAAGCCTTGTTTGTGGCAGTGTATCATTTTGAGGCCAAGTCTATGACAATGGATCGTTTCTAGGGCCTTGTTTGTGGCAACATATCATTCTGAGGCCAAGTCTGTGACAAATGATCCTTTCGAAGGCCTAGTTTGTGCCAACGGATGTCTAGGGCAATGTTGTGATAATCGTGATCAAGATTAAATCAGCAAGGGTCCAAAATCGGAAAAAATCATAAAAATTGGTAAAAATCGAGAAAAAATTGGCAAATACAAAAAATATCATTTTTGTTCCATTTTTATTTTTAATATCTGAAGCATCCACAACATAAAATAAATGCATTGACACATAAATATGAAAAGAGAACTAATATGTAAGATGTATAATATTATGCTTAGTGCTACATGACACATAACAACGAATCATGTCCTGGGGCCCAACTCAACCTCAAAATATCAACAAAAAATATAATAATGTATCTCATATCATGAGCCATAATGTCATATATAATAAAATGAACCAAATAACTTATACTATTGATTTCCTCTGCCCCTCTTGTGAGAAAATATAACAACATTCCCTCTAGATGAAGAAGGCACTGGGGCTGGCATTGGCAGTGGAATTTGATGTGCTTTAGAAGTTGAAGAAGCTATAGGAAATAGACCATTTCCTCTACTTGTGACCATGGTAAGTGGTGTCACCTCCCCCTCCTCCTCTAACCAATTAGGGGATGACTCCATGACAGGCATCTCGGCCTCAACCCTCCATGCAACAATGGTGTCAATCCCATCCAATGAGATATGGCCTCCACATCAGGTGTCTTCTGAAGTTGCCTCACCCACAATCGAAGATTGCAGTAGACGTAGACCATGTCATTAAGTCGCTAGGACTCTAACCTGTACAAAGGTCATAAATTAATAAATTATAAATAATAAATTAATAATTATAAAAAATATTATTTAATGAATTCAAAAAATTAGAATATTTTTAACTTGTTGCACTTTTTGGTGTGTATTTTTTCAAATACACTCCAATTGCGCTCGCATTTGGAGGAGCTACATGTTTGGTTGAGCACTCGAATGGCAAGCCTTTGGAAATTGGGTACTCTGCCACCATAGTTTCTCCACCATGCATCTACAACAAATAAGATAAACATAAGAAAAAAAATTGGAATTTGAAAGTTGAAGCAAAATATGAAGAGACAATGAAATTTGAAACAAACTAAAACAATAAAACTTACTTGGCATTTTAGTCCTCCTATCCACAATAGCCATGTCAAAGCTAAATATGCCACCTGCCATCCTGTGTATCTCCATTTCTTTGGAGATTTCTGCACGTTCTGCTGGAGATGGCACCATCTTCTGAACAAAAGTGAAGAATCCATCCACGACGTTAGCATTGAATAAGAAGCCACAAGAGTAAGAAAATGCGGGTTTTAGTTAGATCCCTGCAACATGAATGGGACGATGGAGTGTATTGTTCCATCGCTCATCAATCACTTCCCATATGAGTTGTTTTCTCTAAAACCCCTCATCCCCCTTATCATCGTAGTAGTTGCGAATGGATTCTTTGGCCCTATCCATGGCCTCGTACAAGTAGCCCATTGCAAGCTTGTCTACATCAACTAATCAAAGTACCTTAACCAAAGGTGTAATAATGCTACACAACTCCTGCACTACTGCCCATAAGATTTCTTGGTATGAAACTAGCCAGCATATGGCCTCTCCCTTTGGTTTGTGACTATATGGCAAAGCACGCCACTTCTTTGAAAGAAACATTCTTTTCACATCTCACATAGAATTCAGGAGGGATTGAAGAGATATGAAGCTAGTGGCAAACCGTGTAATGACAGGGCACACCAACTCCTTGTTGTTGGTGAATGTTCTCATCAAATTAAGCACAAATGCATGATTATATATAAATTTTGTAATGCTTTTTGATGATTCAACAATATCCTTGACAAAAGTATTTTTTCCTATGTCCAACATCAAATCAATGCAGTCTGCAACATAAGGTGTCTAAAATAAGTTAGGATACCTCTCTATAAGCATCCTGCCAGCAACAACATAATTTGTTGCATTGCCAGTTATGACTTGGACAACATGTTGTGGACCCACCTCCTGAATGAACATGTCTAACAAATCACAAAATAACTGTGCATCTTTGATTTGTGCAGATGCATCAACATATTGCATAAAAATTGTTCTGTTGGGACAATTAACGAAGAAGTTAGTAAGGGTTCTACACTTTTGATCGGTCCAACCTTTTGACATCATAGTGCATCCAATGCGTGCCCATGAGCCCCTAAACTCCAAATTCTTAGTGCATTTAGCCTTTTCATTATGAAGAATGTGCCTTCTAAAGGGGCTTTGTCCCCTGGGCCAACAATAGCAATAACATCAATTGCAGGTTGGAAAAATGGATTGTTCCTGGCAATGTTGAAAGGAATATCACTCTAAAGAAGACACTTTTCCAACAACTTGTCGACTTTTTCCTTCTCCCTTTTTTTAAGAGCTGACGTGATAGATGGTTGTGCTCCAGGTGTGGTTCTAGGAATAAAAAATGATGAGGCAACTATGGGGTTGAGTGTAGATGTTGATGCTGAAGAAGAACCAATACCACTCTCATGGTCACCTCATAATCCCGCCACTCCATCCCCTACCATTTGACTCTTCAAAGCTGCCTTGGTCACTTTGGTTGTTTCTATTTCTTCCAATGATTTGATGGCTCTACGAATGATTTCTGGATTTGTGTTTATGCAAGGCCCTACCTCATGTCTAGGAATTTGTGCAAGGTGGAACTTCAATCTATATACCCCCCTGTCATATGATGCCCACATAACTTGCAATTCAAATTTGATCTGTGAAGCCCTCCATCAGGTTCACCAAATTTCCACAGAGGGGGTCCAATTTCCTTGGCATGTTTGTAATTTTGTTGAATCTTAAGTTTTAATGTAAGATTGAAGTTCAAAGTTTGAAGTTTTGAACCTAGGGAACAAGCAAAAATGCAAGTTAAACAAATGAAATTAAAATCTACATACAACATTTTGAATTTTTGACAAAAATGGGAAAAAACATATTCAAACCCAAGCAAAAAATCATGGAAAATAAACTAGGGCACAAGAAGAAATTAAACAAATATAACTAACAATCAAGATTTTGCAATTTTTTAACAAAAAAATCCTCTTCTCTAAATGCAACAAAAAAGACAAAAAAACACACTCAAATCCAAGCAAAAGTCATGGAAAATATATGGGTGATAGAAACCCAAAGAAAAATAAGAAAAAAACAAAGAAATAGGGCCAAATTTGACGTTGTGGTGAAGAAACTTGGTCCAAACTTATTTATTTTTGCTTGGGATGCTAAATTCCTACACTTTTCTCCTATCTTACCCTTCTAGATGAGTTCTCTTCCTCCTTAGCTCTCACCTCTGCCCTTTGTCTACAAAATGAGAGAAAAAAAGTTAAAACCAATTTTGATGTTTAAAATCGCTTTGCTGCGCGACCCGACAATTTTTACTTATCGGATCACGATTTTTTCAAGCTGAAAAAATTGCTGATTTTATCAGTCAGGCAAAAAAATCGCGATTTTATCGCGATTTTCACAACATTAGTTTAAGGTACTATTGTGGTAGCAAATCATTTTTGAAGCTTTGACCGTGGCACTGGATAATATCTGGGCACCTCCGAGGCATAGTTGTGGTAGCGATATGTTTTTAGCAAGACTTTATTGAGTTTACCGTGGTAGTGAGGGCCATTACAGTGGCATCAGAGCTGTGCATCCTACCAGCTTGTGAGCATATGAATTCTAGATGCTTTTGGAGGATAGGTAAAATGTTATAGTCAGGAAAAAGAAGGGTACCCACAAGTCAATCATGGCAGAAAGGGAAGAGCAGCCATCGGAAGCTAACCCTTTTGATATCTTGGAGGAGCTAGCAAGGGGGCAGTAACAGTTATCTCAACAAATGGCACAAGGGCAATAAGAGATAGCTCAATTGCTGACTCAAGGGCAACAACAGTTTTGATGAGTAGTAGTTCCATGGGGAAGGAAAAGGAGATGAAAGACCTCGTATTGGAATCAAGGGTGGTACTATTGCCACTCCTTTTGGAGTCCCTAGATTTACACCTTTAGGATTAGGGGGGTCGTACAAAGATAACGAGTCACAACTTTGGTCGATGGCGGGGCAACTCTTAATTTCATCGATGCAACTATGGTAACAAAGAGAGGTATTCCCACAAAATTTTTGAGGGCTTTAGCACAATGGTGGCCGATGGGTACAACATGACATGCACACAGAAGATTCTACGCTCGAGAGTGACACTGGGTAATTACACATTCACCGATGATTTTTACAAAATACATCTTGCAGATACCAATGTTGTGTTCGGGCTACAGTGATTGTACTCGTTAGGAAAATTCTTAATGAACTACCAGGTGTTGGAGATGGAATTCAAGGCCTCGAATGGCAATAAGGTAGTGTTGAGAGGTATGTCCAATAGTGGTCCTCGAACTATATTAACAATGAAAATGGAGGCTATATATAGGCATGGAGATGTACCTTGCGTAGCAGAATGTTTGATTACGAGTGAGAAGACATCAGATAGCAGCCAACGGTATCAAACCTATGATTTTGGTATTGAGTTCAAGAACAACGTTGTGGATAATGCACTTTTTAGGAACCCAATCGCGTGTTCAATCATGGAAATCAATGGAGATTGGAAAGCCCACCTCCTGGTAGAATATTCCAAAACAAGATTGCTTGCAAGTTAATGGATGATCTCAATGACAGGTACAAAGTAGTATATGAGGTTTTCTATAAAGACAGGTTATTTTTGGTCCCAGAATCTACACTCAAGGAGAAGATCTTAAAGGCCGTACATGACATACAACTAGTAGGACATCAAGGGTTCTTCAAAACGTACAGGGAGATCAGAGAAAGGTTTCCTTGGAAAGGCCTCAAGGATGATGTGTTGAGGCATGTAAGGGAGTGCATGACTTGTCAATAGAACAAGCTTAGGCATACTCCTGTAGGATTGCTACAACCTGCGCCAATTCAGAGCTTATATATGGGAATGCCAAAAGGAGGAGGCAACACTTGAGAGAAATTCTTTCTAAACAAAAAGAACTAGGCGTTCAAGTAGTTGAAGTACTAGATCATTATATGAATGGGGCAGATGAAGCAGCCATCAAGATACTACGCCTTGAGGATTTAACATCTCCGAGGTCTATATAGAATGGTGCTAGTGACTTTAAGGTGAAACAAGACAAAAAATCAATTGAAATAGTCAACCTTGCTTCTGGTATTCAATGCCTCAAAGGTGCTCCCTTGCCTCTAGGAGTGGATAAAAGTGATAAGGGGTCCTTGGGCATTGCTCCACAAAATTATATCACAAACATGGATATGCAGCCTCATCATAGTGATGGTAAAATGTTCCACAAAGTACAAGGTACAACTGAAAACAATGGAGCAAATGATTTTACTAATGTTGAACAAGCTCTTGATCTAAGCCATGCTTCAACCGTGAACATGTTGAAGTGTTTAGTAGAAGCAATTGATGATCAAAGAGCCAAAATGAGGAATTGCCCTTGAGTCTTTGGGGGAAGGCTAACCATAGATGAGTCTAGCAAACAACTACTAAAAATGGATGATGGATTAAGACAAGAAGTCAAACAATTGCAGCCAACGATGCATGCACTTCACTCAAAACACATGCATGTTGCAAATGAGGTTCAAATGTTTCCAATTAGCCATGCAAGTGATTAGTTTACTATAAAATAGTTGACATGTGATCTAGTGAAGACTGCAATAGATCTTGAAGAAAGCAGGCGCAAGCTGGTAAGCTTGAAACGCAGAGGGTTGCAACACTTGGAACATCAATACAATGCTACATCTAGAAAATAAAAATGATACGGAGGACAAGTGAGGGGATAAGAATACGGAGCTGGAGGATATAGCAGCAGCATGGGAAGTCACCAAGATGTTAGCAACAAGCAAACTGCTAGAGCTACAAGAAGCACACGAAGAAAAGATGAAAATTTAAAGGCTGGTAGAACTTATGCAAAAAACTGTGAAGGATGAGAACCATTTTTTATCATCAAGACCCTATATTTTATTGAATGGGCAACTTCAACATTTCAAAGTTGAGGTGAAAGAATATCAGAGCAAGATGGAGTCACAACAGACTGAAAGACAAAATCTATCCCTTTTCGGCTCAATTACCAGCGCAGATGAAGTGTGCATAGAATTAGATGAAGTTGATACTCTTGTAAAGATTGTCGTGGATGGAACAAAGAGCAAGAATCATGAAGAAATTAAAGAGAGAGGGATAATGGAGGGACAATTTATATTAATTCTAAAGGTTATCGTGGCTGTCCAAGAGAGGAGATTGAGGTGCAGGATGATCTCAGAATATCTTATCAAGTGGAAGGATTTGCCTAAAGAGGACACCACGTGGGAAGGGGGGGGGGGGAATCTTGCAGCACTCTAATTTGCAATTGTTTGAGGGAAAGCAATGTTGGGAAGGGGGGACTGTAATGTTCTCTTCAAATTAAATTGCCAAAGGAGGATGTAGTAGCCTATTTAACCCCATAAGCTATAGTCATTTGTAAAGGGGAACCCATAATATAATGTTACTAGGGTAACATTAGATAATTTGGGGCAAATGGAGGGAAAACTGTAATAGAAGTCAAATTTGGGGCAAATGGAGGGAAACTTGTAATAGAAGTCAAATTTGGGGGAAATGGAGGGAAACTTGTGAGCCACTAAAAATTAAAATTAGGAGGGAAAAATCCCAAAGGAAATTTATAAAGAGGAGGGAGGAGATTTGTTTTGATCGTCATGGATTGTTTATCTTTATGATTTTTGGGCTGAGGCTTTTAGAGGGTTTTAAGACCCTTTTTCTCTGGCTGTTTCGATGGTGAAAGATTCCACCCTAGCCAATCCATGTTTCTCTTTTACTACAAGACCAAACTCTGTTTGGCATAATTTCTGAGGCAACAATTCTCGGCAGCGAGGGCTTCTGAGGCTTTATGTGTGGCGGCAGATTATTTCTGGGGCCTTGTCTGTGGCAGTGTATCATTCTAAGGTCAAATCTGAGACAACAAATCCTTTCAGGGCCTTGTTTGTAACAATGTACCTTTATGAGGCCAAGTCTGTGACAATGAATCCTTTCTAGGGCCTTATCATTCTGAGGCCTAATCTGAGACAACAGATCCTTTCTAGTTCCTTGTCTGTGGTATCCTACAATTCTGAGGCCAAGTCTGTGACAATGGATACTTTTAGGGCCTTGTCTGTGGCAACGTATCATTCTAAGGCCAAGTCTGTGACAATGGATCCTTTCTAAGGTCTGGTCCTTAGCGACAGGGTATGTCTAAAGAACTATTGTGGCAACAAATCATTTCTGAAACTGTGATCATGACAACAAATAATATCTGGGCACCTCTGAGACATGGTTGTGGCAACGATTTGTTTCTAGCAAGACTCTGTTGAGTTGACTATGTCAGTGAGGGTTGGTGTTAACCTTGTGAAGCAACATTCTAGGGTAGCGTAGAGGGTGGAGCCTCTCTCTCAGTAACAACGGGGTCTGCATGAGGAAAGGGGAGCTGAGGATAAGTCCCCTGTGATAGTGGAGGATCGAGGGGCCATTTCTGAGGCCAATGGCATCAAAAAGGGATATTATAGTTGAAACACAGGGCTATGAGAATTAGGAGAGATTGTGTCCAAAGCAGATAGGACAAATACATCTTAGGCAACTAACAAGACCAAATCCAAGACAACAAGTGACTAAGGGCGCCAAAGCTGTAGTGGGTTGTAAGGTCAAATCATTGATATAGGGACAATATGATCTGTTGATGTAACAACATTAATTTGTAAATCTAAACTACAATGTGTTATTGGAAGGATTGTGGAATCATATCTTGTTATGCATTGTTGAAATTGGCTTTATTGTATGAATTGTTGGTAAAATCAACTACTTGTTCCCACTGTGCATTTAGTATTATCTCTGTTTGCAAAATTGAAGGGATATTGTGATACTAGTATAGTATACAATTTTGTCATGTGCTTTTGTCATGTGCTCTTTCTGAACCTAAGGGTAATTTTTTTAGAAGGTCCATTACACCAAGTGTCATAAAGTGTGAGGAATCTGTCATTGTGGAGTGAGGGAATCTCTCCCATGTGGTCCACCCATCCTACAGTGAATCTCCTTCAACACTCATGTGCCCTCTTCCTAGGAGCCTTTTGGCTTCCTTCATCAGAGCTTTAACTGTTTATTACATCCAGTTGATGCTGTTGAACTGCCTTTTCATATAAAATCCAACTTTTATTTATATGGGGCTTTTCCATATCCCTTTCATATCCAACAACCTTAAATTTTACAGGAGTCTGAGTTCACTTCTCTAGAAACAATCTCACATTGATAATGCAAATTAGCAAGTGTTGAATGGCACACCTATCCTACAGTGTGTTGAAAGAAAGTTATCATTGGTGTCAAAGGGTGAATAGGCCATAAGTAGCCCCTGAAGAAAATCAAGTTTTTGGTAGATAGAATCAAGGCAAACACAAGAATGGATTACACCATCTCCTGGTCCTCGCCAAGACCTTTCCAACAAGGTATGGCTTGCTCTCTCCTCTTGGTTGAGGAGATATGTATTTTTCAAGTCAAAAGTTAATTTTCTTTGGTCCTAGTCAAGTTGACCCTCCTACAAATCAGGTCGGCCTTACTTGGGTTAAGTTGGCCCCGTTAGGGAGTCAATGAGGCCTATAAATAGGCCTTTCCCTCTCCCATTTGTCCAAGGCATTTGGTGAAGCAAGTGTGAGTAATTCAGACCTGTCGAGGAGCAGAAAAAAATAAAACTTGGTCTAATTAAGGCAAAATTCGGTCCTGTTACAAGCCCTGTAATGGCCTCAGCCCAGAACCAAAGCTAGCCCTGTAGCAGACCACAGAGAGGCCGAAATTCAGGCCTGTTACAGACCGCGTAGAGGCTGAAATTCGGGCCTGTTTCAAGCTGCAGGAGGGTCGAATTTCAGACCTATCTAGGCCTCAAAACAAGGGCCAAAAAAGCCCCATGGAAGCAGCTGAGGAATAGTAAAAATTTGTCCTGTTTTGACCACAGAATAAAGAGGTGTTTAAGGGCTGTCTTTGAGGTTTACTGAGGACACAATTTTGATAAGATCTAGCAGCTGTCAAAAGGAAGATTTGGACTTGGTCAAAGGCAATATTTAAGGCCTGTTAAGCCAAATTCCAAAAGCAAAACAATGAGACACATCACAGAGACAGTAAGTCAAAGCTCATTCTCTTCCGTAGCATGACCAGATTTCTCCAAACTGATATCTGAGGTATGAGTTAGAATCTTCCTCTTGTTGTTGGACTGTTTATCTTTAAGATTGCAAATTGAGTCACAACAACATGTGAGTTGGACATGTCAAATTGAAGGGGCAAAGCTAAAGTTGTAAATGACTTAGCAGAGACAGTAGTGATTGTGTATTTCTTGTAATTGGGTCACTATCCCTGGTACGGGAGCCCGAAATTCTTGTTCTAGCTTTTATTATTATGGGTGGCAGTGAGGTGCTAGGCAAGGAAGTTGTAGCTTCTTTCAGGAGGTTGTCACCTCCTTCTAGTGGGCGCTGGTAAACCAGGGGGTTGTAGCTTGTAAATAAATTGAAACTATATAAATAAGTTTCCATGTATAGTTGATGTTTATTATGTGGATGTTCTCTTACATATAAGTTTTTGACTGCTTGGGAAGTAAAATGTTCTAAAGGTGCTCAATACTGATTCATGGGCTATGATTATTGCTGATATTTCCAACACAGTGAATCTCCTTCTACACTAATGTGGCCTCTTCCTAGGAGAACAATGTGGAGCAACCAAAAACTAACTTATGAAGGGGCCTTTTGGCTTCCTTCTTCAGAGCTTTAGTTGTTTATCATGACCAGGTGATGCTGTTGAAATGCTCTTTCATATACAATTCAATTTTGATGATATGACCCTAAGGGGGCATATATGGGGTTCAATGTATATGATATTATGGTTACCCCAAGTTAGGGCATATATGGGTTAAATGTGTGAATAAGTATATATAGAGATCATGTAGTCATTATGGAGGACGTGATTTGGATGTATAAAGTTATTGAGTATTTGGAGGAGTTCTCCTATTATTTAAGGAGTTACTGTGTAACTTATCTCTCTTTTTGATTTTGCAGTTGTACTCAACACTAACATTGGTGTACACTTTATGGTTTTTATATGTATTTGCATTATAGCATTTTATGTAAATGGGGCCCTTTCATATCTAACGAATTGAGTTCACACGTTGGTAATACAAATTAGCATGTTGAATGTATCAACAAAGCGAAGGCATATGGAAGTATTTGCTATATATAACACTGATTGGTGTAGGACTCTTGAAAATTGGTAGAGAATCTAGGAATCCATTGTGCATCATTCTCTTTAATCAAATAGCTATTCAAGTAATAAAAGGAAGCACACATATTTAGGGTGCTTTGGTTTCCTTCATTAGAGCTTTAGCTATTCATTATCTATAGTGTAACATACACAGTCCTCTTTGATCTTACTAAAGGTTTAGGGTACCCATTTTTTTCCTTTACCAATACCATTATTAGCTTTGTGACAACACTGTAACACCCACAACACACCTGACACTGAGGGTCACCTTAAGGATGTGGGGTTATCGAATTTTCACTCTTATTACTTAGGTCAAACCTCATTTCCGAGCCACCATTGCCTTTTGTTCATTGAGAGCTTTTTGGTGGTATAAATTTGATCAAAATCTGAGCCAAGCTCACCAAGTTATGGTCATTTGAAATTTTTATGCTTGATACCATGTTAGCAAGACCATACAATTGACACATGGTAGATGATATGGCACCTCAAGTCCACATGTCTCCATAGGGGTGGCACCAATTTAGCACCATGGTCACTTCTCCTTGCCATGTCATCCACTGGCCCTAATTAAATTACTTTACAATTAATTATACAAATGGGTTCTTAGATTGAATTTTATTATTTACTATATATATATATCATATTAATATTTCAAATAATAAAAATACATCTAAGTGACATGCCATTATTGTGTTATAAACCAACCCAAGTGCACGTACAACTCACCTGGGAACAAAACCCACACGCTAAATTCTAAAGTGTCAAAGGTTTCATTAGGCACCAATGAAATCCAAAATTTGTCCATCGTGAAATGTAAAACATTTCCTTGATCATTGATGGGGCAAAAACTCCAACTGATACAAATAAAATAATAAATAATTAACTATGGCAAAAATAAAATAATAAATGATAAATAATTAGTTAGTAAAGGGTGCATATGTACCCTCTCACTCATGACCAATCAATGATATATAGCACATCGTCCAAGTGATACTGTAAACCATCAATTCATAATTTCATATCCTTATTCAATAATAATACATATTATCTCCAAGTATTTATTGGTTACAATGGTATTAGAACCTGATGTAGGCTACTATGGTTGCCACTATACACTATGCCTCTATTGCCCAGTGTGCCATCATTGTCTTATTAGCTACCGCTACTTTTGTCTGTCGTTGTCGCTTCATTTTTTGCCTGTCATGCCAGTTCTCAGTTGCATTCTGTTGCTGCCCTCCATGTCAGTGCCTGTCCCTGCAGTCACCTTCCGTTGTCACCAACTTGCATGCAGAAAATCGTACAGATGTCGTATGGGTGATTCAATTTTTGTTTGTTTGTTTGTTTGTTTGTTTGTTTAAATTATTAAGAGTTAACTTTTATTAATTATTGTTATTAATTTTAATATTAATAATTATTTTTTTTATTACATATTAGTTATTAATTTTATTAATTTTTAATAGTTAATTAATATTATTATATTAATTATTATTGCAATTATTAATTGCCTCATAAATTAAGTAATATATATATATATATATATGCGAGAAAAAAAATGGTTCGCAACAAAGAAATTCTTGTAAATATTAATCAATATAGAGATGAAGTCAATAACGTAAGACATTGTGTCTGCAATGTAGAAAAGGTGTAGACAGACTTCAGGGAAGGACAAAAGGTGTTATTTGAGAAGATAATTCAACTAATAGAGAAGGGAAATAGAATTGATAATCTATTTGCAAAGTCTGAGAATTGATGGCAAACTGCGTTAAGAATGAAGAATGATGACAAGGAGAAAACTACCAAGACACTTAACTACCAAGATGAACAAATTAATTGAGTAACTGAAAAAGTAGATGCTTTAATGGCACAACCCTTAGTTTATCAAAAGCCAACACCTAGTCCACAAAATACAAGTGACCAGGACCATCAAGAACCACCTCCAGTAATTTTTTTAGGCAGTCAGTTGTTGAAGTTTGTAGCTCGGGCAGGAACTTTTGCACAAGCCTTGTGTCTTGGCATGTAGAAATCGCCCACATATCACCTAAGAACACTTGCTCTAGGTCGAGCAAGTTTCTGATGTAACTTGTTGAATTTCTAGGGCACAAACTAGAATTAGTTTTTCTTCTGCATGATAACTACTTTCAATTATTCAACCAACATTAAATTCACATATCATTAATTCATAATCATTAAGCAATTATACAGACGAAAATCTAACCATTAAAAGCATGAAACAGTGATGAAAACTAACCATGAAACCATACGACAAGAGACATAGAAATTAGGCCTAAGGCCAGGGCAAAACCCACAAGGGGAAACCCAAAAATTCTTTCTTATGAGAGAGAGAGAGCTCATAGTTCATCAATACATCAGAAACAACATCAAGAGAATAACAAAACCAATATCTAAGACCAAGATGAAATCCCAAACCCTCCTCCTGAAATTTTGGCCCTCCATTTCAGACTTCCTTCTTCGTTTGATTAGAGATGAGCAAGACCAAGTTGATGTGTGCAAATGATAAGGAGAGGTCTCTTTTATATAGACTTTTGAAGGAGGTTGAATGGGTGCCTTTTGGGGTCTAGCCAACTTGGAATAATGTGAGGCCGACTTTGAAATATTTTGGAGGCAAATTGTAAATTCAAATTTTCAATTTCACAATTTCTTCACATGATAAAAATATCGATCGACCATGGCTACAATATTTCCAACATTCCCTCTTAGCCAAGGAGGTATTTTCATTCCCTTTTATGTATATGTCTCATCATAAGGAATGCAGATAACATCACAAGACTGTTGAAGAAAGTGTAACTATGTAAATTTGTATCTAGCAAATTATTTTGTAAAATTTGAGTCATGGGTTTCATGCTCAAAATTGTTTTAGTAGCTCCCATTGTGAGCTCTAGGCTAGTTGATAGGATTGTGTCATTATTGTAATTGTTACACTTGTAAATAATATGTCAAAATGAGAAGTTGTGTCTCCAAGATCAAGGGCAATAACCATGTAAAATTCCTCCTCCAAAAGCAAGGCAGAAGAGCCATTAATTTGGCACAAAGAAGGCTTACACATGCATTGATAGAAGACGGCTTCAAGGCAGATTTCAAGTCGGCTTAGGGACAGTTATCAAGTCGGCCTAATGAGGCATCACAAGAAGACTATAAAAGGACCCTTCTCATCTCATTCAAGGACATCAATTTGGTTACTCTCTCATACTCAAGAACTCGGTCAAAATCAGAGATAAAGGTGCAAGGAAAAGGTCAAGACAAGGAGCTGCAGGTCAGCAAGAAAATGAAGTCTGTTCTGCCATCCGAAATAGTAAGAAGTCGCGGCAACAGATTGAGACTAGGGCATCATCTTGTGTGCTCGTTTTGGCAAGGAAAGGGTTTGTTTTTGGGACAGTTTGAAGGGCAGAAATAAGTGGAAGTATCCTACTAGAAGAAGGCTTAGGAGGGCTAAAAGAGCCCTAAACCTCTCCCACGTGTGAACTTGAATTGCAGACCTGTTCTTCTCTGATTTAGGGCTGCTAGGACAGTCATCCATGAGGTCTCCAAAAGGTTCGTTCTAAGGTCAAGGGTAAGGATCTTGATACACAAGACTAATCCTTAAGGCAAGCGAAGAGGGCTAGGAGAGCCACTCCTTGACATCTAGTTAAGTCATTCACAGTAAAATTGCAGACTTCCAGGGCTGACTGAAATTGCAAGAGGAAGATCAAGTTGTTGGGTAAAAACTTGATTTGTAATCACCCTTGAAACAAGTAAAATTTGAGGAAAGGTACAAGGAAGGTAGAAACTGGTCCTAGCTCATCTAGAAGCTGATCCAGTTCACTGTACAGCAGTTAGAGGACAATAGCAGTAAGAGGACAGCAGCAGTCAAAGTTACTTGCCTTGATCCTGGAGACACATCAGTCAAAGGATATGTGTCTAGGTCTTGGAAATTTTGTCAAGTGAAGATTCTATAAGAAGATTTTCATGGGGTTTCCTCTCAAGGTCTTGGAGAGGTTTTTCCCTGGCTGCTGCCTATATCTTGTGTTATTGTTCTTTTGTTTATTGTTCATGGTAGATGGTTGATGAAGTTAACGAACACACACATAAAGAATAAATTGTTTGTATAAACAAAAAGTTAAAAAGGACTTCACAAGTAGTTACCTAGATCGAGAAAACATTAACATATCAAAGCCCTAGATTTCTCAACATGGTTTTAGAGCGTATGGTAGCACATCAAGGAGGGGCTGACAAAGAACATTAAAGAAGAGGCAAGGCAGTTGAAGTTGAAGGCAAAACAAGATCTAGATCTACATTCCAAAACCGTAGATCTATCAAAGGGAAGGCAAGTCTAAAGGGAAGATCTATAAGAGGAAGGCAACAAGCATCCTCACACTCCAGTTGAAGAGCAGATCCTCAAGGATAAGATATCAAGTTCCCTCACATTCAAGTTGAAGGACAGACATACAAGCTTCCTCAAGGCACATACGAGCTTCCTCAAGGCAGCGATCCAAAGACAAGCTTTAAGGATCATCATATCAAGTAAGTATCTTATTTTATGAGCAAAACTAATGTTGAAAAGATGTCTTCTTGCAAGGAAAGCAATAAGTTAGTTGGGGTTGCCAACTTCCTTTCTTGGAAGAAGAGAATTGACATCAACTTAAAAGAACAAGAAGTTATGGAACATGTGGAAAAGAAAATTTCTATTCCTACTGATAGTCAAGAATTGGCCAAGTACAACAAGAATGAAATAAGAGCTCAAAAGATTCTCATAGAATCTATGAAAGACTATTTGATTCCCTATGTGGCCAAACTTGAAACAAACAAGGAAATCTATGACAAATTGATAGAACTATTCTCCGTCAACACTGCAGGAGAAGGGATCTCTTTAAGAAATGAGTTGTACAAGATGAAAATCAATAAAGAAGAAGGTATAGCTCCGTACTTTATGAGGGTTTCTAAAATAAGAGACCAGTTACAGGATCGTGGAGAAATCATGTCTGATCAAGAAATGACTACTATAGTGCTGAATGCATTCCCTGAGGATTGGGGAAACTTTACAACCAACATATGGGCTAGAAAGAAGGCATCCTCACTCAATGATCTGTGGTTGATATGCAAAGTGGAAGAAGCTAGATTGAAGGCCAAGGAAGACATTGCAGTTGGACCCAAGGAGCAAGCATTCGCTGCCAGGTTCAAGAGAAAAGGGAAGATCGGAAAATTTGGAAGGTCTGGTCACTAGCAACATCCAAAGAAAGACATGTCAAAGATTCAATGCTTTGAATGTCACGATTATGGACACTACCGGAGAGATTGTCCCAAATGAAAGAATGTCAAGAGGAAACATGAAGCAGCACATGTCACCTAGGAAATACAAGACAATGAAAAGAAGCCGAAAAAGGAGGACTCACAAGATCTTTACTATGATTGAAAGATCACCTCCTGCTTTCTAACGTATATCTTAGTTGCATGATGGATTGCATAAGCATTTTGTGACATATTGAAATTCATGAACATTCTTATGTAGTAATGGTTAGTAGTTCCTTGAAGGATGTTTTGTCTGACTATGTACATTGTATTTTGTACCATTCATAGAGAAACAATTGATGTATAAGGATATGTTGAATCCTCTGAAAGAACTGTTAAAGTCATGAAACAAGTGTATTGTATAGGAATTTCGTTATGAAAGGATTCTAGGAAAGAATGAATTACAATTTGTAGGAAACCCTAAGATGAGAACACTTTGGTTCTCCGAATCTCTAAAGGGTTTTACAGGCAAATACTCTCTGTAAAGAATCCATGTTCATGAAATTAAGAATGATGGTACTAAGAGAAGCTGCAAGAGTCCAGTCAACTCTGTTGCAGGTCAAACATCCTTCAAGAAGTCTGCTGCAAGAATCATGGTATGATTCAAGATTGATAAGGTATGTATGTTATTGTATTTTAAGATATCATGTCATTTGTTTTTGGTATAGAAGATCCCTTTCTCTAGTTTGTGCAGGTGCACATATGGCCTCATTTGAGACATGAGGTGGAGCTCTGCAGTAAAGAGGAAGAAAGAGATCCAAGAAGATACCATGATCTTAAGAATTCAATAGCCAAGAAATATGACATCTCCCGATAGAAGGCATGAAGCATTATAAAAGAAGAAGAAGACCCTTTGACACTTGAACAACCTTGGAGACAGGAGCATGTAGGATATTGGTACAAGATGTCTCTAGAAAAGGCCATCACCAAAAGGTAATATGTGATTTGTTCTGGTTTTTGACTTCTTGGAGAAGATCTGGACATGTTTGCAAGGCCATGGCAAGAAGAGTTGTGAAGGATGTCACAACCATGTTCCTTGTGATTTAAAGAAATCACCGTTGAAGGAAAAGTGAAGATAGTTGGCCATATGAAGAAAGCTCCAGATATAAAGCCAAGAAGGATACTTTCTGGGAAAGAAGGAATGACATGATGAAGGAAAGTGATGGATGGCTGGACCCTACATTATGAAGAAAGTGATGACATCAAGGTTATGGATCATCAAGTAAATATAAGACCATATAAAGTGTTGATGAAAGAGTCCCTGTTTGAGAGGGAGCTCTGGAAAGTTTCTATGAGGAAAGGAACTTGAACGAGTTTTTGAGTAAGGTGAAACTTGGAACTCATCCTTGGTTAAGAGGGAGAGTTAGACACGACATTCTTGTCTTCAGTTTGGAAAAAAGAATGGAGGATTGTGTAGTCATCTGGCATCCGACACTCTTTGAGGATGTGGTAGGGCATCCAAGACAAGAGTGGGCAAGAGGACCGATACTCTTGAGGGTTGGGAACCCAAGATGAGAATAGTCTTAGTAGGCATACTTGGAGAACACCCGGGTGGGTATGACCCTAAGAGAGACAATGATGATGCGTGTCTATCAGTCATTGGTCTCGCCAACATTGTGTGCTTTGATCGAAGTGAGAGATAGAGCTGTTAGTCAAGGCCTTGCTAAATGAAAACGATGTTGGTTGAAATGACGCTATAACAGATGGATTGCAAATCCGATCTTCTTATGAGAACTTGAAAAATTGTCCAAGTACCATGTATGTATAAATACCTCCCTAGTTAAGAGGGAATGTTGAAGAAAGTGTAACTAGGTTCGGTATTTATAATGACACATGATGTAAATTTGTATCTACCAAATTATTTTGTAAAATTTGAGTCATGGGTTTCTTGCTCAAAATTGTTTTAGTAGCTCCCATTATGAACTCTAGGCTAGGTGATAGGATTGTGTCATTATTGTAATCGTTACACTTGTAAGTAATATGTCAAAATGACAAGTTGTGTCTCCAAGATCAAGGGCAATAACCATGTAAAATTCCTCCTCCAAAAGCAAGGCAAAAGAGCTATTAATTTGGCACAAAGAAGGCTTACACATGCATTGATAGAAGATGGCTTCAAGGCAGATTTCAAGTCGGCTTAGGGATAGATATCAAGTCGGCCTAATGAGGCATCACAAGAAGACTATAAAAGGTCAGTCAAGGACATCAATTCGGTCACTCTCTCATACTCAAGAACTCGGTCAAAATCAGAGATAAAGGTGCAAGGAAAAGGTCAAGACAAGGAGCTTCAGGTCAGTGAGAAAAAGGAGTTTGTTTTACCATCTGAAATAGCAAGAAGTCTATCCACACATGCGGCAACAGATTGAGACTAGGTTATCATCTTGTGTGCTTGTTTTGGCAAGGAAAGTTTTCGTTTTTGGGACAGTTTGAAGGGCAGAAATAAGTGGAAGTATCCTACTAGAAGAACGAAGGTTTAGGAGGGCTAAAAGAGCCCTAAACCTCTCCAATGTGTGAACTTGAATTGCAGACCTGTTCTTCTCTAATTTAGGGCTACTAGGACAGGTGTCCACATGTTCTCCAAAAGGTTCATTCTAAGGTCAAGGGTAAGGATCTTGATACACAAGACTAATCCTTAAGGCAAGCCAAGATATAGGAGGGCTAGGAGAGCCATTCCTTGACATCTAGTGAAGTCATTCACAGTGAAATTGCAGACTTACAGGGATGACTGAAATTGCAAGAGGAAGATCAAGTTGTTGGGTAGAAACTTGATTTGTAATCACCCTTGAAACACGTACAATTTGAGGAAAGGTACAAGGAAGGTAGAAACTGGTCCTAGCTCATCTAGAAGCTGATCCAGTTCACTGTACAACAGTTAGAGGACAGTAGCAGTAAGAGTACAACAGTAGTCAAGGTACTTGCCTTGATCTTGGAGACACATCAGCCAAAGGGTCTGTGTCTAGGTCTTGGAAATTTTGTCAAGTGAAGATTCTATAAGAAGATTTTCATGGGTTTTCCTCTCAAGGTCTTGGAGAGGTTTTTCCCTGGCGGCTGCCTATATCTTGTGTTATTGTTCATTGTAGCTGGTTGATGAAGTTAATGAACACACACATAAGGAAGAAATTGTTTGTACAAATAAAAAGTTAAAACGGACTTCACAAGTAGTTAGATTTCATTAACATATCAAAGCCCTAGATTTCTCAACATATGCTCAATGTTCTCAATCAACAGTGTTCCCTCTCAAGGAGGGATACATTCTCCTGCACTCCAAGCTGGTCTCTGAAGAATTAAGAATTTCGCTTTGGGCAATGGCTTGGTGAGAATGACTGCAACCTAGTCATATGTTGAGATGTGTTGGAGCTTCACTGCTCTATTTGTACCATATCTCTGATGTAGTGGTACTTGATCTCGGTGTGTTTTGACCTGTCATGAAACACTAGATTCTCTGAAAGTCTAATCCTACTTTGGTTGTCACAATATATCACGGTTGTATTTGGCACATGATCGAACATCTGTGCAAGGAGATTTCACAACCACACTGCCTCACAACTAACCATACTAGTTGCAATATACTTTGCCTCAACTGTAAAGATCTTTGCTTCCTGCTCATATGTTGAGATGTGTTGGAGCTTCACTGCTCCTCTCTGTACCATATCTTTGATGTAGTGGTAGATGGTCTCGATGTGTTTTGACTTGTCATGAAACACTAGATTCTATAAAAGTCTAATCCTACTTTGATTGTCACAGTATATCACAATCGTATTTTCCACACTGCCTCGCAACTAACCATACTAGTTCCAATATACTTTGCCTCAACTGTAAAGATCTTTGCTTCCTACTCATCTACGAGATCATGGCTGACTTCAAGCTAAAGCAACACCTTGATGTGCACTTTTTGTCTGTAACACTCTCAACCTATTCACATAATCATCAACAACCAACTCAACAACAAAAAAGTAACCATGGCGGACTTTAGTACTTTATTAGCAAACAACAACATCCAACTATTCAACATCAACTGAGGCTTCTCATAGAAGCAAACAATCCAACAGATAACAAGTGGCTTCTCAAAGAAGCAAATATCAACACCCTGCTTATCAGCAAAAAAATATGCCACAGTCGAATCCATCAAACAGTAAAAGGCTTCTCATAGAAGCAAACATCAACAAACAAGAGACAATAAGTGGCTTCTATAGAAGCAATCATCAACAACCAACTTCACAAATCAACTACATTTCCAACTTCAATCGTGCTACATGCAGTAGGAGTCATTCAGACCAATACAAGACTCATAATACATCTAGTGTGAGCAATTTCAAGCATCAGGTGGTTCAATGAGCCAATCAGAGGGATTAGTTAAATCAATAGTCTCGTAGTTTCTTCAAATTTTCCTCAAACAAATATCCATAGACTCACAGTTCATTATGCCACAACTTCAATAGAGATTTCATCGAGATTGTGCCATACTTTTAATCTGACAATTCTTCAATCAACTTGCTCTTGCAACGGACGAAGATGACCTCAATCCTTGTCAGAAACATATCATCAATACATAGCAGAAAAATCACGGGCTCATTTTCAACATATTTAGATCAACATCGTTCTTTAAGAACTTCTAGCCAATTTGTCTGATCCTTCTGAGTCCAAGGCTCATCCAATCACGAGTCTTGTCACTTTGTTCTTCCATCTTATCAACGATTGTCACAACCTTGACATACTTCATCATTTTCCTGTAGTCCTCATGGAAGAACAACCACAACCAACCAACAAAGACAAGAGACTCATAATGAAACAATAACAAAGACAATCAAGAAAGTAATTATCTCTAGAGAGTGTGTTAGCTCCCTCTTGCTCTTAGTCTTTTTGCATTCATCCCACAAATCATACTCATCATCAAGATGTCAGATCTTCTAGAAGCTAGCGTTTCTTCTTTCAAGTGGAAGCAATCAATCCCTTTTGTCTCGATAGGGTTAACATTTGATAATTTTTCAAGATTGGTCTAGGGTGTACAAACCCTAGATATTCATTCCTGTATCCAACAATCCTAGGGTGTTGTCCTCAAACCCTAGGTATTCCTTTTCTAACTTCATCATATATGTTCTCAATGTCCACATCAGTCCTAGGGGTTTGTCCTCAAACCCTAGGTTCAAACCCTTGCTAGGGTTTTCAAAACAATCCAAGACTCTAGTCTTTTAATGTCGCAGGGTTAGCAATAGATGGCATCAATGACTTTTGATCATTATTCTAAGGCAATATGGCCCTTTTGTAATAGTAAAGACTTAAAACAATATGCTAACAGATGATAGTTTCAACATTCAGCTTTACACACCAATGTGAAGGCATCTCATTTTAAGATATACCAGACTTGCATTTTTGATCATTTCTTAATGTCTTTTAGAGACTCTCTGGTTATGTATTTCAAACTTTTATCTGGCTTTCTGTAGCAGACTTAGACTTCTTGTAACTTTTTCCCTCCCATAGAGATAACACAGGGACTTGGTCCTTCTCTCCATGACAAAGATGTTCTACTTTCAGAATAGGTCATTCATTATTCTCTTACAGCTCAAACCTTGAGGATTATTCATATGTGTCTTCTTCTAGGACACAATTTCCTTGATATAACATAGAGGGATTATCAAGGATTACTACATACCTCAACATTCCTCAGATCAATCCTTCCTCCACAACAGATATTGGATATACCTCTGAGAGAATTCAATTCCTCATATTTGGATTAGTCTTAATACAAAGGGTCGACTTCTGTTCATCATATGATAGAGATAAGACAAAGATATAGATATATCTTATAGAAGAAGCCTCAGACCTTCCTTCATCAGTAGTTCAAAGAAGTTTGACTTGCGATGACCAGATAGTGAGATAGAGACAATGTCACTAAACTATTACTTAAATAGTGGAGGTTTGACACACAGTTTCGGTCCTGCATTATCTTTACCATAGACTTGTATCAGGACTTAGAGATATACCATATTCCACAGGAACTTGTTCTCTTCACAGCTTTGATTTGCTCCTAAAAGACTTCGAATTGATGATTCCTCATGCCTTAGATTCTCGACCTTCTTTGAATATTTTGATCCAGGTCAAGAGACATGATAGGAGACCTCTTTAACAAAGGTTTCAAAGTCACGATCTTTTCTATGAACTTCAACTTTCCTTCTGAACCAGGTAACATGGTCTTGGATCATGAAAGAGTCGACTTATTTAAATCAATTGGTCGGCCTTATATGCAATGAGGGTTTCAATCTTCTTTTATGTATTGAGATTTATCATTAGATAGAGAAGTCAGTTCTGAAAGATGTCTTCAGATTTGAATGGGATCATAGATACAAGGCAGATTCCCTTCGCAGTAGCTTGTATGATAGTTACAGTGATTCAAATTGTAGAGATACAGAATACAGTCTCAGATCTTAGCCTTCAAACAAAGAAATGTCATTAGAATTTTAATACTGGTCAGAGACTCAGAATCATATCAAAGTTGCATGATGATACTCAACCATTAAATAATGTCACACAACTCAGTCATTCCTTGCAGAGATATATTATTAAGACCACTGAGATGCTGTTGACATAAACCATAGCCTCGTTTAGGTTATACCTCAGTGCATGGTTCAAGGTTCCACAATTATCCTAAGGTCTGCAAATTTGAAGAAAAGTTACTGAGATTTTCTTTTACAATGAGTAGCATCATAGGGAAGCTTGCATACAATACAGATGAACTCGCTTATGGTAGGAGAATACAAAGAATCTTGCATATTTTCTTTTCTTGTCACGGAATTTTGTCACAAAAGTAGAGTGCCTGAGGAGATTTGTGTTCCACAGAAGATGTATTCATAGAGAAGTTCGAATTCGTGTATAAGTGCCATAAGGATATGCATCACAGGAGCTCACACAACAGAGGTAAATGCCACTCACAGAGCTCAGATCATTATTGGATCATCAACACATTAGTAAAATGGTAATTTTACAGAATTTAGATTCCTTACCACAGCGAAAGGATGCCATAGGTCCGCACACAGATCCACAATTTTCATAGATGATGGGTGCCAAAGGAGCTCGTATCAAGGAGCCACAGGCCTCGCATACAGTGCCACAGAGAGAACTCACATATAGAGATTAGATACCATAAGTGATGTATATAAAATAGAGATAAAGAGACTTCGATACTTCTACATGGATTTCCTCAGAAGATCGGACTTCAATTGTTTATTTTACAGAACTTCACATAGGCAGAGAAGGATTAAAAACGCTCTTCAAGCCCTCTCGACCTATGAACAGACCTAAAGGGAGATTTGGCCTGCTTTCAACAGATAGAAGTTTTCGGTCCTTCATGCATGGTTCTCAATTTCATAGGTTCGGACTATTATATACGTCAAAATTTCGGATCTCTTCCCCATAACACAGTGGTTCTCCACAGACCTTCCTTACAGACTATGATCATTTGATTCAGATCACATAGAATGAGAACCATAGATGCTTCAGAGTTTCTAAACTGCTCATCGAACCTAGCTCTGATTCCATCTTGAATTTCTAGGGCACAGACTAGAATTAATTTTTCTTCTACATGATAACTACTTTCAATGATTCAACCATCATTAATTTCACATATCGTTCATTCATAATCATTAAGCAGTTATACAGAAGAGAATTCAACCATTAAAACCATGAAAGAGCAGTGAAAAAATAACCGTGAAACCATGAGACAAAAGAGAAAAATTAGGCTTGAAGCCAAGGCAAAACCCACAAGGGGAAAATCCAGAAATTCTTCCTTATGAGAGAGAGAGTTTACATAGTTCATCAATAGATCAAAAACAATATCAAGAGAATAGCCAAACCAATATTCAAGACCAAGATGAAATCCCAAACCCTCCTGATTTTTCGGCCCTCCGTTTCAGACTTCCTTCTTCGCTGGATCAGAGGTGAGCAAGACCAATCAATGTGTGCAAATGAGAGGGAGAGGTCTCCTTTATATAGATTTTTGATGGAGGTCCAATGGGTGCCTTTTGGGGCCTAGCCAACTTGGAATATTGTGAAGCTGACTTTGAAATTTTTTGGAGGCAAATCATAAATTCAAATTTTTAATTTCACAATTTCTTCACATGATGAAAATATTGACCATGGCTACAATATTCTCGAGTTCCAACATAACCTAGCCTAGGTTCAACTTAGGAAAAACACATTAATATGTTGGATTGTTGAGCTAAAGTAAAACTTAGAAAAAACAAATTATTTACTTTCATAAATTTTAATCTTTGTCATCGATCTCAAGTGCGGTGAGATCTAATCTCGTCCATCAATCACTTTGAGCTTAGGAGTAGGGTTAGGGTTAGGGTTTTGGGTCTATTTAAAATTATAAATGCAAGGCTAAGGTGAGGAGAAGACACAACAACAACACAATATTGAGAGCGATATCTCAGTGACCATGTGCCGGGTTCGAGAGAGTGCAGAGGGGTTGGAGATCTAGATCTGCGAGAGAGAGCAGATCTACTGGATCATATCCAGAGTTTTGTAATTTGTAATTCCTTAGTTGGGCCATTATCCCAGGACGGGAGCCCAAGTAAGTTCAAAATTCTTATTAATGAAGAACTGATTTATTTGGGCAAAAATCTGTTTATGTTTATGTGATTTAGATCGAATTTTGCTTCCACTGAATTTTTTGTGTTAGGAACTTAATCGTGTATTTGTTCAATTATTCACTACTAAGAAGTAAATACCGGATTCTAGGTTCATATTAGATCGTCGGAGCCAAGTTTGGCTGGGATAGACAAACCAAATTATTATTATTATTTTTGTTTGGGTTGAGTTTGTTTAGTGAGGGCAAAAAATTTTCTCAAGAAAGGGGGTGGGGTCATGGCTAACAGGCTTTGAGGCCACCAGCCTCTACCAAGCCAATCGATGTTCCACACAGTATGGAACAGGTGAAGTGGTCTGAAGCTCATGCGGGTTGGATGGCACAATAGTGGTAGACACGGTCGGGTTGCAGACAAATTGATGGCCGCACAATATCTCAACTGCCTGCGAGGATACCAGTGAGACAGAGCTTGTTTGGGGTAGCAGGCACAAACATCTTGCAAAGTTGGGGCTGAACACAATTGTAAGTTCTGGACTATGTGTAAGAGGGCTGTGGGCTCAAGCATAGTCACACAGACAACCACTAGCAACTACACGACAAAGCTCAGCTAACGGGGCAAGCACAAATGGGTGGTGAACAGAGCTGCCACACAAAATCGGTAAGGATGTGTAATTGTGGGTCGCAGTTTTGAGTGATTTACGATCAACACGCAAGCAAACATCAGTTGAAGCCGATGGAGATTACAAGCAAGTGGAGGCAACAGAGGTGAGACACATGCCGATAATCCAGAGAGGAGTCAAATGTGTAGAGCCAGCCGGAGTGGCCGACACAGCCATCGGGCTATTAAGTGAAGTTGCCAATACAACGTGCACAAAGAATATTAGTGCACAAACACCAGTGGCCAACAGTGTGGCAAGGCTACAAACCACAAAGATCAGGGTAATGGATCAGGATCATGGTGCGTTGGGATTGATCGACAAATGAACACATGCAGGTGAGTGTAGAGGCAATAGGGGTGCAGTCACGAGAATCTGTGCAACTAACCAGTTGTAATAGGAAAAGTGATAGCAGAGTTACTGTTGGTGGGGTTTGTGATGGATATTGGGTTGCTTTATGAGGATAGGTTGGATGGGGCAAGAAAATATAGCCCGTGGAAGGAGCAAATTGTTTTGTTGTTTGAGGAGTAGGAGTTGTGGGACATTGTAGAGAAGGTTGTCATTATTCCTACAGATCGTACTTAGTTGGCTAAGTTTAATAAAGGGAACATGAAGGCCAAGAGAATAATCCTGTACTCCATTAAAGACCATATTTTCTCTCATGTGACAAGGAAGAAGAATGCCTTTGAGATGTGGACATTTATAACCAGGTTATACCAGAGTACAAACCAAAATGGAAAAATGGTGTTGAACGGGAATCTGAGAAACACCAGGATGTTTGAAAATGACACAGTTGCATCATACCTAACCAATATCACTTAGATTAGAGATGATTTGGTAGTAGTGGGGTAAACCATTGATAGTGAAGAGTTGGTCAGATCAACTTTGAGCGGTTTTCTTCCAAAATGGGATGTCTTTATTGATGGGATTGTTGCATAGGAAAATTTTCCCAGTTGGGATAGAGTGTGGGATAATTTCGAATAGGAAGATACTAGGAGATGTTCCAAAAATGCAGACCAACACGATGGTGGGGATGATTTGCAGAATGTTGCTATTGCTGCAAAGGGCAAAAGCAAGGTAAAGGGAAGTGGGTGATTTGCTTCTAAGAAGGACGTGAGTAAAGTAAAGTGCTTTGCATGTCACAAGACTGGTCATTAAGTGAGCCAGTGTCCATACAAGAAGAGGACGAAGAAAGCGACGCAGGTGGTTGCAACAACATCAATTGGGAAATGTTGGCAAGCTCGAAAGGAAAATTTGAGGAGTTTTCCTTGTCATTGCCTCATTTCAAGAAATAGGGATTTCTTGGGTGAAATTACAAATATGAGCTTTCAAGAATGATAAGCAAACCTTTTCACTCACAATCACAGCTTTGCAATCAGCGTTTAGACAACATACAAAAAAGCAGTAATACATATCTAAAATTATCCACCAATACATATCTTTAGTGGACCATCATGTTGCATTCTGGTATACATTAGATTACACCTCAAAAGTTCATGGTTCCCCTTTCCCCACACAAACAAAATTTTTCCTAGCTAGACTACAGGATTATGAAATAGGAGCTTTCAAAGTGTTTACTAGATTTCCCTTTTATGAGTTCTGGTTAAGCTAAAGATTGGAGATGACAACTCTTAAGCACACATAACCCGTCTCATAAGGTCTATATACCCTTTCTCATTTATTTGTGTATTTCCAGCATATGGATTAGGGATAGACTCAACATGCTTCAAATCTGGTTGATCTCACAATGACATTAATTTCATTAGTAAGGGGCTAAGTTGCAGGAAACGTGGGTCCAGGGTCCGTTTCCGTACGGAAATGGGGAAACCCGTATGGTACGGCCCGAAAACTCGTTTCCGGTAGTATTGGCCCATTTCTCGAGGAGGAAACGTGGTCAGTATGGCCGGAAATGAGTTTCCGGGCCGTATGTCGAAGTTTCCTCTTGTAACTTGAGTTTTTCTTGTATTTTTTTTTTTAATTTTTTCGCTTCTAATTTTTTATTGGGCGACTCAAAAATATCCTCTAGATGCTTCTAGATGTCTCTCAAGTTATAAAAAAAGATTTTTTTGAGTGGGGCAGCCGAACGTTCAAGCCTATGGCCCTAGTGTCGATATGCAGTGCATGGTAATGTTCTCCTTTATTTTTCATTTTCATCCTTTTACTTAAATTTTTAACATTACCATGAAATGACTCAGGATGTTTGAGAGTGTTTTCACCCTCATTGGATTTCATATGGAGAAAGTAAAATTTTAGATCTCACTCAAAATCCAGTAGACTTATTTGTATTTCAGGATTTCAGGATTGGGGGAATTGCAATGTTTCCATTGGATTTTGTCATGTACTAGGGTATGGAACTTGTATTTAATCAAGAGAACCAAGCCCTCTATGCAGGGGAGACTCCCAATAATCAAGAGCATGTAGGGTACTAGGGTATGAAACTTGTATTTAATCAAGAGCACTAAGGTCGTTCGACTATGTAGGAGGAGACTCCCAATCAAGCACGAGACAGAAATTAGAAATTTCTCGTGGCTGATTTTGGATATTTCTATTTTCATTATGTGATCATTCATGAGTAAATGTGATGTAAATTTGAGACTTATAGTTTAGCATTGACAATGACAATTTAATCATAACGCAATAAATTAGAATGTATCATATATGCTTTAGATATGCACATATTTTTTTAAATGTCCTAATATATAATATATATAATATATATATATAATATATATATATTAATGCGTTCGCCGTTTCCAAAATTTGGGGGGGGGGGGTCACGTTTTGTACCCGTGCCCGTTTTGGAAACTCATACCCGTTTCCCCATTTCGTGCAACTTAGGTAAGGGATGTCACCTCAGCCAGCATTACTGTGGGTATTATAATGGATAAATAATGGATTGTTGTGTGTTTGTTTCCAGCTTGTAATACACAGGAAGGTTTCCTCATACACAAATCTGGGATGTGAAAATCATATAACTATTAATCATAGTTCTCCCTTCTTACAATCACAATCTATAAGCCAATATGCAAGCAAAAATATAGAATCCATCAAAGAAATATGAGAAATCCCATTTTGTCATTTAGTCAAAGAGTTGTGTGACAGCCTGAAAGCTTGAAACCAGACTCAAATTTACGAGACTATAAACCATATCTGATGTTGATGCTTCTTACGTTACAGTACCTTGTAAATCTGGGCACAAACGATACATCCATCTATCACATGTGAGTTTGTGACCAACTTGCAATGGACAGAAGTGAGGGCTGCTGTATGTGTGTATAGAACTTCATTGAGGAATTCCATCGAACAGTTTGCATGCAGCCAAAGTCTGACGTGCTGATGTACTTCAAGACCAGCAATGTAAATGGAAAATACCAAGGCTGTTAGATCATTCTAGAAAGTTTCCATAGAAGCATTTATTTAAACAATTTGTGTGCAAACTGGAACAGAACTCAGATTCTTAGGATTAGGATCACGGGTATTAGGACGTATACCTTGTGTTGATATGCCATGATTTTCAAGCACTAAAACCTATGTTGCACGAAACTTCTAGTAACCCAGCATTTCGGGTTGTACCCGTACCCGAAACTCTGAAACTCCACTGAAACTTAGCCGAAACTCGACCTCATATGAGAGTTAATATAGACTTGATTTTCCTTCAAATTGTCATCTATGGGTGTTATTCCCCTTTTTCTTGCAAGATAATGTGTTATTCACTTATTTATAAAAAAATGTATATGTTTATATACATATATGATATTTCAGCGAATGTTTCAGCTGATGTTTCCATTTTTGGGAGGTGACATTTCTAAACGTATCCGTTTCGGAAACTCTGAAATGTTCCGGCCTTTCGTGCAACCTAGACTAAAACAATGTTTCCTGGCTTACAATTGTGAGTCCAACATAAAATGCAATATAAAAATCAATCGCTGTTATGCTGATGCAAATTTTTTTCCTCATGCATACAGTTAGTGGACATCCTCATATCCATTAGCGTATGAGCAGCATTTTATGGTTTTCTTAGTGTGGATTTGTAAGTAATGTTTATGAGAGTCAACTCAGAAATATGCATTTTAAACATGCTACTGCTGCAAGAAAAATTAGTAAACATCAATTCCAAACAGACTTATGGAAACACAGTACCAATTTCACCCATAAAAAAATTGTGACTGTAGGTGTAGGATGATTTTTCTTCCTTTCAGATCTGCTGTAAGCATGGTCTCAGACCAGTGCCATGATTAAAGGTGCCAGTGCCTTCAGATTTGTAACTATGACAGGGCAGAGGCTAGGCTTCAAGACAACAGATTTCTTATAGTTTTACAAGCTGGGTGACCTCCAAATCTATGTCTGGAAAAACCTGAGTTAAAAAGTAAAATTTATGTCGAATAAGTTTACTAGTGCTTTGAAGTTTCTTGGTCAAATGGGTTCTTTGGCACCAAGAAGGGAGATTGCTCGAATGAAGGAAAAGGGGGCCCCTGTTGAGAAATAAATACAAAGAACAGCCCTTTCCTATATTTCAACATGAAACCTAGAGATCTTTCACCATATTTCATTGCTAAAATAGACAAGGAGAAATGATTATACAGTTTGAACACAATCAAGAAATAGTTCTACTTTTTATCACCATGAGCTGAGAGAAAAGACGAGAAATCGTTCCAATTTATTAAACACCTGTAATATTTAAAACAGCTTTAGCAGGGAAATTTGATGTACAACCACTGATGAAAGGTTTCCAGAAATTATGAGCACAAGAGAAGGGTGAACTCAACTTGTAAGGTGCACATAGAGACCATCCACAAGCTTTGTACTCAGAAAATCAGAGGGAAAAAATGCAGAGTTCTAGTTTTATCTCCTTCAACAACCATAATAATGGCAAGGCGAGCTGAATAAAGAAGCCGAACTTCAAACACCCCCCCCCCCCAACAGTCAATTTCTATCAGCTACATTCATGGAAAATTGGGCCCAGTTTTTTCTCAAAGTTGGGTCCACTAGAAAGTGCCCCTTCTAACGCTGAAAATATTACATTAAACTAACTTTTTGTGGGGCCCTAAACACAACTGCACCCTTTTCTTTTTTAGTGACCAAGATAAACTCAACATTATAATTTTAGTGGGTCTCAATGGGATCGGTGCCCCTCCTTAGTCGGTGCCCTTGTGCCCTTGACTATTAAGGCTGAAAATACGTTTTACAATATGCATGATGTAAGCTTTAGGAGGGGCCCCCCTTTCTTTGATGTAGTGAATTAAACACGTAAATATGAAGGAATGCCTATTTGGGTCCAAATGCTGGGTTGCATGGTAACAGGTCCAATGGATTTGGATTTTTGTAGGGCACTGATTAAACCTCTAAGACAAAGCACATGGGGAAATCAACACAAAAGAATTCTGACAGCTAGATAAGTGTTAAATCCTGCATTAAAAAGGAATAAAAAGGAGGTATATCTAATGGACATTGCAAACCCTATACTAGATCTTGAAAAATGAAGAGAATGCAATGATAAAATTTTATACATACCTGGGAATATGGATCTTGTAGACCAGAATAAATTCCCACTTGACAATAGCTTGGCTAACGGCAATGAAAACTCTGGTTTTCCCCTTTTGCTTGATGGAAAATGGTAATAATCTCCTTAGAGCTCAATCCCCTAACTCCTTTTTGCAAAATGAAGATCAAAAGACTGAAATTCCTGTTACAAGAAGAAGTTGGTGGAGACAGGGTGATATATTCTATTTACTTGAAATATTGTGATATTTACCACTAATAATATTAGATTGGGGAACCAGTCATGATATATCGCATACAGGGGATATATTGCCAATATATGTAACACTGATTAGGATAATGGAAAGTATTGTGCATAAAGAAACTTGAATCTGAAACACCTTCTGCAACTTCTTTAAGAGATGAGCCGAAATCACTTGTATTAGTAATGCTACTAGGACATTACCTGCTCTTCTATGTATATTGTTGTTTTACCTGCTCTTCTATGACACCTAAATGTAGTTCAGTGATACTGCGAGATAATTAATGCCCATTCTTATCAAGGACTTTACTGAGCAAATATATAGACTGAAGCTACATAATTACATGTTCCACTCTTTATTGTGTTGAGAAATCAATGCTTATAGGAGTTAGGGTTTGATTCCTCTTTCTTGACAATTACTTTTGAATTATGTTGGCTTCATTTACTTCTTTATTAGTTAATCTTTCATTAAGCAATTACCAAATTATATGTATATGAAGACCACAAGAACAAGAGACACAAGATGTAGGTGCTCAGCCAGGGCAAAACCCCTACAAGGGGAAATCTAGTGGAATTCATCCTTCAATAGATTCAAATCAAGATGAGACACTTTCAAACTTCTTAGACCTAGACAAAGACCTCCTCCAACCACCAAGTCAGCCCTTCCCTTCAATAGATGATCCCTGTCAGAGTCTCCGAGTGACAGCTCCCCAACAACAGCTTCAGTCTAGAATTTCGGCCCCCCAGCAGCAAAACTTCGACCCCCAGCAACAGAATTTTGGAACTGCAGTAGACACAGAATTTTGGCCCCAGCAACTGCCCAGAAACTTCGTACGTGTGAGAGATAGATAGCCCAGAGACTCGAGTTAGGTTTTCCCAACAAATTTAGTCCTTCTGCAGCTACTTCACTTTCTTTTCTGCCTCTCTTCCTGAAGATCGAACTTGTTGAGTGAATGCTCCAATTAGGTCGAATTGCCTCTCCTTATATAGCCTTTCTGCTGGGTCGAATTGCCCTAATGTAGGCCGAATTCATGGGGATAGGGCTAACTTGGTGTGGAGATGACAAATAACCTTTTTGACTCAAAAATAATTCTTTTTACATGACACAAAAGCCCAAGAAGGGTCTAATAAAAATGACAATGACTCTAATGACTCCAGATAAAACCTAGAAGCCTTCAATGGAGGCTTTGAATTAGAAAACATTGATCCAAGCATGAAACCAATGCTTTAATAAGACATTTTTCTTTAATAATAATTTTATTTTGACAAGTACAATTATGAAAACCGACACTAGTTACATCCTTCAACATATTGTGCCCAAATATCTTATTGGTTAACTATTTTTTCAGTCCTTAGGGCCCTTTAAACCCTAGCTCTTTTCTATTCTGCTTGATGTAATTTTGAGTTCCATTGAACAACATTGGCCATTCATGGACATCATTATAATGCCTTTCTTTTCTTTTGAAATGAACTTAATCATCTCCAACAGTGAACAACAAGATGATTTAATGTTTTCCTCAATGCTATAAAAATTCTCTTCCTCGAAGTCAGTGTTCTTGCACTATATTTGTATGTTTGTCCAAAGTTCCTTATGGACATTGAATTCCCCTTTTGCTACTGCTGTTCAATTAATCTTATCTTTATTTTTATAATGTGATTCTGCTTCTAAAAGCAGTTCTTGAAATATGTCAGGTTTGCTGCTGAAGTCTTTCATGATTTGCATGAAGAAGTCATGGCAACTGCTGCAAGAGGGCATGGACTCATGATACGTGTTCAACAACTTGAAGCTGAGTTTTCTTCAGTTGAGACGGCTCTGATGTCTGAAACCAATCTAGTTCGTTTTGCATATACAACAGGTTAATTATATACTGGATAAATGAAGAGAAACTCAAGTAACATACTAGTGGCTCCCTTCTTTTCTAGATATTTATTAGCAAGCTGCAACTGCAAGGAGATAATAACAACCTGACCTTGCCATGGTGACGAGATTAATTTCTTTCCTATCTAGTGGTGCCTTGTTAAGACGGCTTTCAAGGAACTACATTTTTCTAGGTGTTTTCATCTTGTATGGCACTGCTGTTTATGCATTCTTGTCACTAGTGAAATCTTTAAAATACATAGCAGTTAATATGTAGAATATCTGTTGGCCACATAGATGCATGATTTGCTTGGCAAAAGTGGCAGCGAAAAATGTTGTGGTGAATGCAGATATCACAATCTAATGCTAATAGTGATTGTTCATCACGATTGCAGGTTTTAGATATCAGAAACGAAAATGAAATCGTATACAAGAAAAGGCCATATGAAATTATTATGCTGATTTTCTGAGTTTGAGTGTTAAGATCAGATTTAGTATTTATATACCACACATCCTCAAACTTGCATTGCAGATTCATAAACAGATTTCAAATTTTAGAGCATGCATCTTTTAGACTTGTTTGCATGTATATTTACTCCTTCAAAAATTAAATTATCTGATGAACCTGGGATAATAAAATTCCGTGCAACATATAGGAAAATTTGCCCTTCGTGTTACTTGCAAATCACCCTGTCCGTTTAGGCTGGTGCTTGCCAGTTACAGGGGGGTGTCCCTGGTCTAGCATGTACTGTTTCCACCTAAAAATCTGCAAAATAGAAAAAACAATAATGCAATTGCTGTTTGACCAGCAAGTTAGTGGCCGAATGAGTTTATAAAATCTTGTGTTTTAAATAGTGGAATATCTAGCATCAGTTCTATTAATGGAAAATAAAATATACAGAAAGTGCATTAAAATGGCAGATTTAAACAAATGAAAATGGCTCGGAAACTTTTACAATATTGCATAAAACATACATTAAGACATCGAACAACCCAGAGAGATAGTATAAATCAAAACTGAGCTTTATTCTGCAAAGGCCAGAAGGTTGGCTGTGCCAAGATGATCCGACTACAGAACCATTGACAAGGATATTCAGACACAATAGAGTGTAAGCTAGAAGAGGAAAGAAATGGAGACAAGAGAGAGATAGTAATGCTGCTGTTACTCAAGACAATTCGATTTGAAACCATAGCTTCCACCTGTATTTATAATCCTCTCCCACCTTTATTTCCTCCAAGGCACACTAAGAAAATAGGAGGTTGAACTTCTCAAAAAGGAAAACCAATGTGCACTAAGTTATTGAGGTAGAGTTGACTTGCCATCTAATTGAACTGAACTTAGCTGGAGGAAAAAATTGAGTGTAAGTGGCACATACTTGAGTTCCACTAAACTAGTTTTGAGTTGTGAGATCAAAATATCTTTGAGCATAATTTTAGCAAATTCGACTTGGGTAAAAAGTATCTTTGAGTATTTTGAGTAAATTCGACCTAATATAAAAATATCTCTGGAGTAATTTGGCAAAGTCGACTTGATAAAAATATCCTCAGGTAATTTGAACTAGATAAAAATATCCTTAGGTAATTTTGGATAATTTGAATTGGATTAAAAATATCCTTTCGTAATTTTGGGGTGATGTGCATTCGGAGAGAGAAAATAGAGTGGAGGGAATCGAAATAAATTATCATCAGTGCCACAACGCACCTCCTTCCATGCAAGCAAATTACTAGTGTGCTTTGCCACATCTTTGATGACGCATCACCATTTGTCCACTTCAATGTTGGGTATGTGTTATATTCTTTCCATGACTAGAAATAGTTGTTGTACGTTGCGCCAGGCGTAGTGGGGGGGGGGGGGAGTCACAGGGGGTGCGACAAGCCCCCTTGTTGGGGGGTTTGCAGGGGGGTGGTAGCCCCCTTGAATAGGGTTTGTGGTAGCGCCCCGATTTTTTTTTTATGTGGACCCAATAATAGTTGGGCAGACCCAATGATGGTGGGCAGACCCAAAGACGGTGGGAGGAACTACCCATGGTTTTGTGCATGGGTTTTGGGCATGATGGTTTTCTGCCCATCATATTTTGTAGAGGTCAAAGGAACTACGATTATGTTCTAATCTAGGGTTAGTGGATTGGGGTTTATGAATGCTTCGACATGTATATATATTATATATGTATTGTAACAATAAAAAGAATATAATGAAAAATCAATTTGGTAGTCCCAATTTTGGGATTCAGAGGAAAATCTCTGTGTATATTTGTTTTATGTCCTCGCCATTATATATTTTCTGTTTTAAGAATTCGTTTGCAGTTAATTTCTATACAGGGTTAAGACTTACATTCAACAGTTGCAACATGTCAACCTTTAAGATTACCACATGTTATGCTGCTATAAATAGACATGCCAAAAATAGTAGGCTCCTAAAAAATAAGAAAAAAATGTCTAGAATAGATAGGGGAATCTTGCCATATATAGTATGCCTAAAAATAGACACTACTAAAAAGAGGAAATTGTCTGCATGTCAATAATATTATACACATTAGACAATTTTTGGGTATGTTGCATTGACCAAGTTGCTCTATGTCTCTGATGCAATTTCATGTACTAAGGTTCAACACATGTTGTATTACAGTCTAAGAAATGTTGTTTGTTGACTTGTTCTTGATGACTAATATGGTTGAAGCAACTGCTTGGGTTTGTCATTGAGTACCTAGGGCTTGACAGCTTGATGTAATGATGCTGCTAGAGTTTTTGGCACCTTCATAATATGTATGTTGAGCAGACTTATTGATTCAGAGTTTGACGTTGATAGAGATGATTGAGATGCCATTAGGGTTTTGTTATGTATAAAATTAATTTAATTTAATGTTTAAATTAAGGGGCACAATCAAAGATCATGCCCCGTCATGTAATGGCACCCAAGCTGTATTTAAGCCAGGGCCTTCTGCCATTATATTTCATCGTCTAATTCTTAATAAATATATATATTTGTATCTGTCAATTATAGAGTTGATTATTTGCTCCATCTGGTATCAGAGCCTCTTAGTCCTCTGGCAACCGCCGCACATTGTGTCAATTCTGTCATAGCTCGTACATTCCATTGTTGCTCATCTTTCGTACTCTGTTGCTTAATCCGTGCCTCATCCACCATATCAATTGTCCCTCATTCCCTCGATTGACTGCATCCACGTTACTTGCTGACTCATCGACCACCATCCTGTAACAACTATGCTGTTCACTTCTTCCCCTGCTCATCGTCTTGTTTGCGCCTTGTTGTCAACCCCAACCATGTTCCTTAATGCCCGTGTTCTGTTGGATAATCAAAACCAACTGCTCATCTAGATATCCCTAAGACCCGCTGACCTCCATTGTTGTTTCCACGTGCTTCTTCTCCACTACCAGATGCCACCTCGACCGTACAACTTATGCCTTCCTCGACACTACTTCTTTGGGCCTCGTGCCATGTCAAAACGCACAGTTTTTCACCCGTATCATGTAGGCCTATTAATACATAATAGTAATTATATAGTTATTATTATATAATTTATATATTTCATTATATTAAATTATATAATACTTCATTATATAGTTAACCTATTATATTTAACATAAAGCATAAAATAAATATATATTATAAATAATAATAATGATAATAAGTAAATAATTTTTTTTCAAGTTAAGATGGATAAATATACACCACCACACACTCGATCAATGTTGTCGTCAATGACGATGGGCAACTTTAGTAAAAACTTGATAGAATTTGAGAATAAGGTCACCGGACATGCCGAAGAAATCAAGGAGCTCCAGGGCACAACAAAGAGAATAGACAATCAACTCGAGCAAAATCATAACCAATTTAAAATGGAACATTCAGCCCTTTCAAATAAGGTTGATCGAAATCATAATGAAGCAATGGTGGCGCCAAACTTTATTTGTGAAAAGTTGAAAATTATAGTTGATCAACTACCCCATAAAAATGGAGCTACTCAACACCCAGATCCTTGAAATTCATCAAACTCATTAGACTAACATCATATCCCTGAATCTCCAAAAGCATCGTACATACCCAACCCACAAAATAGTAACACAAATTTTTAAAATATACGACTCTCGACCCAATACCCTTTCTTCGCTCCACTGATTGCTACATATCAACGAAGAGCAAAACTTGAGCTTTCTAAATTTGATAGTAAAGAGCAATACAATGTTGTATGGTTTAATAAAGTAGAAGAATATTTTGAGATTTACGGTATTGACAATGACGATGAAAGAATCAAGTATGCATCTTTGCAAATGGAAGGCAAAACATATAATTGGTATATGTGGTGGAAGAAAACGACACATGCTATCAGTTGGAGGAAACTTAGAAATGCATTCTTTAAGAGGTTCCAAGGTTAGATCTAAGACTTTTGTGATCCATAATGTAGAAATCAGTGTTTTGGATTAATCACATCAGTAGGATTTGGTCGATGTTTTGAACCAACTATTGTGGTTCATCCTCAGGACAAGGTGAGAAATCAATCGATCTGAGAGAATAAATAGCATGGATGCATCATTGTTCAGGGTTAGCCGTGTAAAATTAGATACGGGCAAACACTGGAATCAATGATGCATCCCTACATCTTTTAAGAAACGTCAAATCAGATTTCTTCTTAGCAACTTGCAGTCGTGCCCGTTCAAGAAGAGTTAAAGAAGAAGAGTTCTTCACAACACTCACTAGGCTACAACAAAAAGGAGATGTGGATGGATATACTAGAGAATGGGAAACTCTAGCTACGCAAGTAACTGGGTTATCAAAAGCTCGTCTTATTCAATCATACGTCACAGGAGTTAAACCACATCTCCAGGATGAGATTAAGCTTCATGACATCACCTCTATAGAAGAAGCAAGACAGAAAGCAAAAGCCACAAGAAAGAAGCTCGAAAGAATACAACTGCCAAAAGTCGAAAGAGTATATTCGAGGCGAAGATTTCTCCAAACTACTAACATGGAGAATACAAAGTATGTTCCACCACAACTATGTGAAGGAGGAAAAACTAATTTGGAAATGCAAAGAATGAAAGTGGGTAAGTGCAAACATTGTGGCGAAAAATGGGATTCCAAACATAAATGTGTTAAAGGAAAAGAGACCAAGAACTTGTATACATGTGAATCAACCAATGATTTAGATAGTGAAGAATCAACCATATAAGAAGTTGAAGATTCTCCACATTTTACCCTAGATTCAGATGACGAAAATATTCCGCAAGTATCATTATCAACCCCGACAAGAATATCTCAGTGCCAGACATTAAAGTTAAAAGGACATATCAAAAAGAGCAACGTAATGGTTATAACTTATAATAGATATCGACAACACAACTTTTTGGACTCGAATATTGCAAAAAGGCTCAACATCTTCCCATATCCAATGCCTAATGTGAAAGTGATGGTAGTTGATGGAAAGAAAATCGAAAAAGTAGGAAAATGCCGTAAGGTCAAATTGCAGATTCAAGACTACAATCTAGAAGCCCCATTCTACACAATGCCGTTGGGAGGAGTCAATGTGGTCCTAGGTATCCAATGGCTACAAACCCTAGGCACATATTCTGCCAACCATTAAAAACAATTTATAAAGTTTAGATGGGAGGGGTAGAAATACAGGGGATGAAGCTCCTCAAAATCAAACTGTATCATCCTATTGGATGATGAAGCTAATATGAAAAGGAGGACCAACATATGTAGTGCAGTGACATCAAGTGGAAATGCTGGCCTCGAAATTGGTTAGCGAAGAACCACCTGAAGTTCAAGAACTACCACTTGAAGTTCAGGAATTGATTCAAAAACACAAAAAGGTGTTCCAATATCTTCCAATGAAGATGCCTCCTGAAAGAGAAATCGAGCACATAATCAAAGTCAAATCAAGGTCAAACCCTGTCAACATCAATAGGTATCCACATCATCAAAAAATTGAAATCGAAAGATACTAGCAAGATCTTTTAAAGTGTGGTATCATCACAAAAAGTAGAAGCCCTTTTGTTGCTCCGTTGGTTCTAGTCCTAAAGAAGGATGGATCATTTATATTATACATAGATATTGAGGGCTAAACAAGATAGTGATTAAGAACAAGTTTCCGTTTCTCGTTCTAGACGAAATGCTAGATGATCTTCATGGAGCCCAATATTTTTCAAAATTGGACTTGAGATCCGGTTATTACCAAATCAGAACAAGGCTAGAGGACATAGCGAAGATTGCCGTTTGAACACATGGTCATTATAAATTTAAGGTAATGCCCTTCGGATTAGCATATGCTCCAACAACCTTCCAGGCTATCATGAATGAGGTATTCCATGCATATCTAAAGAAGTTCATGTTAGTGTTCTTTGATGATATTCTAATTTATAGTAAAACATGAAAGGAGCATCTACAACATCTGGAGCAAGTTCTCACTATATTAGAAGAACATCACTTCTATGCAAAGATGTCCAAGTGCACCTTTGGAAAGGGAGAGGTAGAGTACATCAGACACATAATATCCAAGGAAGGAGTAAAAGTAGATCCTAATAAGATCAAAGCTATAAAAGAATGGTGTAGACGAGTTAACATTGTTGATTTGGGGTAGCATCGAATGTGCTCTAGCCACGAAAATTGGTGGAGAGTCTATAGCACATGAGATCTCCAAGGCCCAGAAATGGTTTGGCAGAATCTAACCAGTTTGGGAGATATTAAAATAATTAATATTTTTACTGGAGTTCCTAAGTCTAAACATAGGAAAAATAAAATACTAATGTGAATCAATATAAAACTGAGTTAGAATGGTCCAAAAGTCATGGATCAAGCCAAATCTAATATTAGCCGTTGATTAGAGATTTAATCTCGGTTGTTGATGAACCAACGAGAAAAGTATAAGAGGAGGCTTGAGGGTCAGTTGGAGAACACACCAAGAGAGATGAAGAACTCGATTTTCTGGGGCAGGGTTTGCTGAGGAAATTGAGTGAGTGATCAGAGTTGTAGCTGAGGGGCAGTGAATACATAGTAGAGTGGCAGAGTTAGTACTGGAAGCATCAACGCATAAGTCGGGAGAAGGTTGACGCAGAGCTAGCCAGAGGCCACACAGAGACAGCCAGGAGCTGCGCAGAGCTTGAGGAGGACCAACGTGTGAGACGCAGTGCCCTGAGAAGCTGGCGCCGGGCTAGAGATGCTGACGCAGACCCTAGAGGCAGCGTTGGGAGATTTCGTGGGGCAGATTGGAGCTAGAGAGCTGGATAAGGTGACGCAGAGCAGCAGAAGCTGTTTTGTTACTGTGGGATTGTTCATTCGGTGATTTAGCCAAAATATCTGTCTCCGGTTGAGAGGTACTACTACCGAGGGCATTCTTTGTTGGGTGAGCCATTTCTGGCATCCTGGTTGTATTCTGAAACTACATAATAATAAAACCCTCTGAATAGTTGCACCGGTTTTCCCACATTGGGTTTTTTCGGGGACATTAGTCCAAAAACAACAGTGTCACTTGTGTGCTTGTTTCTTTCAGTTTATGATCTGTATGTGTTGATATTGTACTTGTATTTATTTTCAGTATTTACATGATAAATAACTTGTTAAGTAATTGAATTATGAAGAAATAAATCAGATAGTACATGAAGAATTTCTAATGGATAGACATAGAAATTCCAACATGGTATCAGAGGGTGGTTGCAGATCACAGATAACTGAAGGCATCAATCGAGTAGAGCAGCAGCAGTGGAAACAACTGACCTGAGAGATAAAAGCTGTTCCTAGCAGAAAGCAGCAAGGAAGGGGTGACGCAAAGAGCCTGCATCATCAGTTCGAGCCAGGAGGAGGATCAACGCTGAGGCAGAGAGGCGCAAACCTGACCTACACAGTGCCCGATCATCTTTCTCAGCCTGGAAGGATCGACGCTGTGGCCAGGAGGTGCAGATTGTGCCGTTGCTGTGATTGCGCAGAGCCTAAATCTAACCTTTAGAATGTCTGGGGCTAGGACGCTGTGGGTAAGTTGCGGAGCGAAGCTGGTGGGGTACTGTGGTCAGAACAATACCTAACAGGGCAAGACCAAGGAGGAGGGAGTTGCTGCTAAGGATTTCTAACCAAGAAATCCGGATCAGTGGTGCAACTGCACAAATGATTGGAGTGGGGCATCTCAACATTGGTAGAGGGATTTCCAGAAGGGAAATTGAGGCTCAGAGGGAGTCAAACCGAGAAATTCTAGACGGGAAGTAGAGAGACTTGAAAGAGTCGAAAGAGGAGCAGCGAAATGGCAGTGAATGGGCTAAGAGATCAAGATAGACTAGACGGAGCTTCAAATTTCGTAGTCTGGAAGGTTAGGATCTGTCCATTCTAGATAGGTATTGCATCAAACACTTCGCCTTGAAAATGATAGCGATCCCGGTTGACCCAGCTGAAAATGACAAGTATGAGGAGGCAATGGCCAGGGCAAAGTGCATCATCCTTGATGGTGTCAAGGATCATGTGGTGCCGCATATTGCTGAGAAGGAAACGACAAATGAGATGTGGGAAGCCCTAAAGAAATTGTACTTGCATACTTCCGTGCAGAGGAGGATGTTACTTGAAAATCATCTGCGGTCATATCAAATGCAGAAGGGAGAGCAGATAGATGTCTTCCTCGGTGGATTGAAGGAGATCCGTGATCAACTAACTTCCATAGGGGCCACATCGAATCAGGAACTGATGGTGAGGACCGCATTGAACGCAGTCTCAGAGGATTGGGAGGTATTTGTCTAGAGCATACTGGGCAGGACGAGCCTTCCAGATTGGGAGGAATTGTGGGCGGCTCTTCGTCGAGAAGAGATCAGACGGGTGTCCATGGCGAGGAGTAGCAGAAAAGGGGTCAGAATCAAGGAGGAAGAAGAAGATGCGGCTCTTGCATCTGCGGGAATGTAGGAGAAAAGAAAGAAGAAGGACCTCTCCAAGGTCAAGTGCTTCCATTGTGGGGAACTGGGTTAGTATGCGAACCAGCGTCCTAGGAAGAAGAGCAAGGGAGAGGCTTCTGAGACCAAGGCTACGTCGACTACAGCAGAGAAGGAAGTGGAGACATATGATGATTGTGCCATGAGTGCCCATGCACCTCGAGAGAAGAGGTGGGGAGACATCGAGCTGTAGTCAGACGAACTACAGGAGATGAAGGCTAGGATCCTCGAGGTACCCAACCTCTTGGATTATACTTGGCTATAAGAGCCCCGAAGAGGAGTAGCAGGACTGGCGGTTGTCGGTAGAGACGGATGCGGTTGAAGCGATAGAGAGTGTTTCAGTGCAGGAGTCCCAGGACAGCGTGAGGTAGCAATGCGAGATGCATGGAGTTGTTGCAGCAACGCAGAGGTCAGAGAGGGAGCACTTGTCAGCGACAGAGGGAGCTTCAACATCAAGAGTGTCTCTAGCCTGACAGAGATGTCAGAGTTGGGAGGATTAGTAACTTACTCCTCAGTAACTGAGTTGTAGTGCAGCAGTTAGCAGTGGCAGTGCTATGGGTAGCACGATGCAACATGATGAGAGGGGATGCAGTGCAGATGCAGCAGTGGCAGTGGCAGGGCCATGGGCAGCAGAACAGATGCACATGGAGCTGCCGTACGGATGCAACAGTGGCAGTGGTAGGGCCATGGGTAGCAATACATGATGCAGTGGTGCAAAGGATGTTGGGCAGGGAGGCCAAGCATCAGCACAGGAACCGATGCGAAATGGTGAGGGTAATACTCAGTGAGGAGTATTACTAGAGTATAGTCCTCGCTAAGAGGGAGTGTTGATTTGGGGTAGCATCGGATGTGCTCTAGCCACGAAAATTGGTGGAGAGGCTATAACACATGAGATGTCCACGACCCAGAAATGGTTTGGGCAGAATCTAACCAATTTGGGAGATATTAAAATAATTAATATTTTTAATGGAGTTCCTAAGTCTAAACTTAGGAAAAATAAAATACTAATGTAAATTAATATAAAACTGAGTTAGAATGGTCCAAAAGTCATGGATCAAGCCAAATCTAATCTTAGCCATTGATTAGAGATTTAATCTCGGCTGTTGATGAAACAACGAGAAAAGTATAAGAGGAGGATTGAGGGTTAGTTGGAGAACACACCAAGAGAGATCAAGAACTCGATTTTCTGGGGTAGGGTTTGCTGAGGAAATTGAGTGAGTGATCAGAGTTGCAGCTAAGGGGCAGTGAATACATAGCACAAAGGCAGGGTTAGTACCAGAAGCATCAGTGCAGAAGCTGAGAGAGGGTTGACGCAGAGCCAACCAGAGGCCACGCAGAGGCAGCCAGGAGCTGCGCAGAGCCTAAGGAGGGCCAGTGTGTGAGACGCAAAGGCAACCAAGAGATGCATAGAGCTTGAGGAGGGCCAGCGTGTGAGACGCATAGGCTCCAAAGGCTGACTCAGAGCCCCGAGAGGCTAATGCTACGCTATATAGGTTGACGCTGGGCCAAAGAGATTGACGCAAACGCTAGAGGCAGCGCTGGGAGATTTTGTGGGGCAGATTGGAGTTGGAGAGCTGGATAGGGTGACGCAGAGCAACAGAAGCTGTATTGTTATTGTGGGATCGTTCATCCGGTGATTTAGCCGGAATATCTGTCTCCGACTGAGATGTACTATTGTCGAGGGCATTCTTTATTGGGTGAGCCATTTCTGGCACCTTGGTTGTATTATGAAACTGCATAATAATAAAACCCTCTGAATTGCTGCATTGGTTTTCCCGCATTGGGTTTTTCCGGAGACATTAGTCCAAAAGCAATGGTGTCACTTGTGTGCTTGTTTCTTTCAGTTTATGATCTGTACGTGTATTTATTTTCATTGTTTACATGATAAATAACTTGTTAAGTAACTGAGCAAGTAGGAAGAAATAAATCAGATAGTACAGGAAGAATTTCTAACGGATAGACTTAGAAATTCCAACAAACATCTCCAAATTAAGAGGATTCTTAGGGTTGTTTGGATACTATCAAAGGTTTTTTCGAAACTATGCTTTTGTATTCGCACCCCTAGCAAATTGTTTAAAAAAGAACTCATTTCAATGGGATGATAAAGCAGAAAAGGGTTTTGAAGACTTGAAGGAAATTATGTCCAATGCACCTGTATTAACCATAGTTTAAAAAAATGGAACCGGACCGGTCCACCTAATAAACTAGGTTTCAAATCGGAATTGGTCAAACCAGAACTGGTTAGATCTCAATGAACCGGCTTCAAAAAAACACATGAAATAATTAGTTTTTGTTAATTTGAGGATAACAATGGTATGTTCTATGCTTAGAGCAATTTTGCTTCAATTTTCTTTATTAGCCCAATATCACATCCAGTATAGTAATCACATCAACATGATATTAAAATGCAGATAAAACATAAACAATAAAAGTAGAAGACAAGCCAACACAAGAGGACACAAGATATGGCACCAGCTAGGGACAAACCGCAATGTGGGGAAACAGAAGATCAACGTCGGTCAACAAGGCTGAAATTGACCTCCAAAACAACTCTGTCAACCTTGGTCAACTTGGCCTCCAACAACAAGATAATGTAGCCCAAAACAGTACGAAAATAACTAGTCAAATCTGGTCAATAAAAGTCAATGCAGCAACTTGAATTAGGGCAGTCGACGCTGGTTAACGCAGGGGTCAAATTGCCTCGGTTTTTGTGCCCAGAACAACGGCCTACCCAAACAGAAGTCTCCCTCACAAAACTGTAGTCAAACAGGGTCAACGCTCCTCAAAGTCAGCTTCCTGAAATTTTCTCCTTTTGAAATTTCGTTCAAATTTGGTCAACGCAGCAACTAGAAAACACAGTTTTCCTTTCACATGTGTGGAGAGAGAGGCCCAGAAATCCATACCCAATCAAGATGAGAGAGAGAAAGATGAATGAGATGAGATGCCAAAATGAGTAGGCACCTTGTATTTATATGCAACGTTGAAGGATGGAGGAGGCTAATTTGATGGTTGGCTGACCTTGACAATTTGTCCATAATCAAAATAAATTCATAACTTCATTTGTACATGTTAGAATGGGATGATCTTTAGATAAATCCTACACCTCTCGGAAAGAGGAATCCAAGAAAAATATCAGCTGCCTCATAAGAGCTGTCCAAAGTGATGTTTGGCTCTAGTTGCCAAATTTAACACTCCCTCTCAACTAGGGAGAACATCACCTACTAAACTGTCTGACAATCTGTACCATCCCTGTCACTGCACTGCTCTGCTTTGCTTTGTTGAGCCATGAAGAAAGAAGAAATGATTGAGAATGTATCATACCATTCTCCACTGACCCGAAGTCAGTCTCCAACAACAAAGAGTGTCTCATACCCCTCTTAACTGACCCATAATCAATTTCCATTGATCCCAGACCAATATCAACATCCTAGCATAGGGTGTACGGTAGTACACGATGCGTCCAGGAGAAGGTGAACCATTCATCCTGCTCATATGCCATAGGGGAGGGTGAACCACTCAGCCTATGCATATGCGACCATGGAGTATCACAGGGGAAGGTGAACCATTCACCCTGTACACACTGCACCACTAGGGGAGGGTGGGTCACCCCATGGTCGCTCATCGCTCCAAGAAGTACCCCAAGCCCCCAGAGCTCCCAAAGCTCACTATCCATCTCATACAGGACCCTCATAAGAGGGTCTCTCCACGACTCCAAGTCGTTCACGGAAGGTTAAGAATTTGACCTTCCCAAGGGGCTTCGTAAAAATATTGATGATGTGCTTATCGGTCACAATATGATGGAGCATTATTGCTCTCCGCTATACCATATCTCGGATAAAGTGGTACTTGATATCAATATGCTTAGAGAGATCATGAAACAAGGGATTCTCAGAAAGACGAATCCCACTCTGGTTGTCACATAAGATCACGGTGGTATCCAACACATGTCCAAACAGCTAACTAAAGAGCTTCCTCAACTAGACACCTTCACAGGAGGCCAAACTAGCAGCAATGTATTCAGCCTCAACAGTGCTTAAAGCAACCGACTTTTGCTTCCTTCTCATCCAAGATATTGAAGTAGAACCTAGAGAGAAGCAATATCCTGATGTGCTTTTGTGATCCACCACACTGCCAGCCCAGTTTGCATCAGAGTAACCATGGAGCCTCACATTCCCGACAATGTATCTCAGTACATAAGTGATTGTGCCCTGGAGATATCTGAAGAGATTCTTGGCAGCAATCCAATGTATATGATGACGCTCGACCATAAACTGACTCAATGTGTTCACTGCAAAACATACGTCCGGACAAGAGTTCACCAAGAACATCAGGGCCCTTATGAGTTGACGATACTCAGAAGGATTTCCCAAATCGGGCCTGACAACCCTTCTGCATAACTTGTTGAAGTTAAGTTCCATCGGAGTAGTCACGGACTTGCAGTCCACCATCCCAAATCTTTCAAGTAGCTTCACAACAGATTTTCCTTGAGAAAGGAAAATATCCCTTGGCTTTTGCCAGACCTCCAACCCTAGGAAGTAATGCATTAGTCCTAGGTCCTTCATATCAAATTCGGAAGCCAACTCTCTCTTCCATTGATGAATAAGAGGGTCTGCACCTGTCAGAAAGAAATTGTCCACCTAGAGTACCAAGATGAGAGGTCTATCATTCTCAACCTTAAAGTAAAGGTTTAGATCAACTTCACTTCTTATAGATCCCAGCTTCATCATATAGCTATTGATCCTCTCATACCAAGCCCGGGGTGCTTGCTTCAACCCATAGAGGGCTTTCTTCAACCTGCATACATGTGTCTGATGATCTTGAACTTCAAACCCTTCATGTTGTTCCACATAGACTTCCTCTGTAAGTGAACCATGCAAGAAGGCAGTGTTGACATCCATCTGGTGTAGATTCCATACTTGCAAGGCAGCAAGGGCTATAATTGAACGGATGGTGATGTAGCGAGTAATGGGTGCAAATATCTCATCATAATCTACACCTTCCTTTTAAGAGAAGCCTCGAGCAACAAATCTAGCCTTGAACTTCTCAACACTTCCATCAACACCATGCTTGATCTTGTAGAGCCATTTAGAGGTGACAACAAATTTGTCCTGGGGTCTAGAGACCACATCCCAAACATCATTCTTCATAATTAACTCGTACTCTGTGTTCATAGCATCCTTCCATAATTGTTGCTTCACAACTTCTTCAAATGAGCAAGGTTCAGACTGAATAATGGTGCTCATAGCAGTTAAGTACCGTTGGTACCTATTAGGCTTCTTGCTTTCACGAAATATCCCCCTCGGTGCAACATGTCTCTCGGCATCTTTGAGAGTTTCTCTCAACCATGAGGGTCTCCTTTTGGAGGAGGAGGTCTCATGAGTAGGAGGATCAAAGGGATCCATCGGATCTTCAACATCAGGCATCTGCTCATCTTGCGAATCTCCCTGATTTCTTGCATCTGATTCTTTGTCCTTCCTTGGAATAGGAAGGTTGTTAATCTTCCTTAGGGCAACATCTTCATCGAAGGTGACATCATGACTCAACTCTACTTCTCTTTGACCAGGCACATAGATTCTATATGCCTTGGAAGTTTCACTATAGCCCACAAAAGTTCCCTTCCTCCCAGATGCCTCCAATTTACTTCTCTTTTATTTCGGCACATGAAAGCATACGGGACTACCAAAAATTCTAAAATGAGACATTAGGTTTCTTTCCAGTGAAAACTTCTTCGAGAGTTTTGGAGTCCAATGCTTGATGAGGGCATCGATTTTGAACGTACACAACAATGTTGGCAGCTTCTCCCCATAGGAACTGTGGAAGTCCTTGATCATGAAGCATGGCACGAGTGGCTTTTATAATGGAACGATTATTCCTTTCAGCAACACCATTTTGCTCAGGAGTATATGCAGTAGTAGTCTCCCTCTTAATGCCAACTTCCCTTGCAATAGTCATTGAATTCATTCAACTCATACTTGGTTCCATTATCGGTCCTCAATATCTTGATCTTCTTCCCTGTTTGATTATCCACTAAGGCTTTGAAGGCACGAAACCATGAGAATATTTCGTCCTTCTTCTTCAAGAAATATATCCAAGTTTTGCGAGAGAAGTCATCCACAAAGACAACATAATATAAATATCCTCCTAATGATGTCACAGGCAACATACCAGACATACACCTTCATGCTCTATTTTGAATTCGGGCATACCTGTGACCATCTTCCTTGCATCGGGTAGAGCCACCGATGAATGCCACCTTGAATCCTTTGTCTTCCATTGCCGAGATAGACACTAGATTCTTTTTTAGATTAGGTACATATAATACTTCTTGAAGATGAATGATGTTACATTGATTCAATTGAAGGGTAACATTCCCAACTCCTTTCATGAGATAGGTGGCATTGTCTCCAAGGATAATTTCCAAATTTGTATCATTCTCTATCAGATTTGAAAGAGCTTCCTTGTACCCAGTGAAGTGCCTTGAGGCACCACTATCAATCAACCAATTTCCCAGACCAGCCCATAGGAACTTCGGAAGGCTTTGATCATGAAACATGGCATGGACTGCTTCTACAATAGAGTGATTCTTTCTTTCAACCACGCCATTCTGCTAAGGAGTGTATGGCGTTGTAGTCTCCCTCTTAATGTTAGCTTCTCTGCAATAATCTTGGAATTCATTGGATTCGTACTCGGTCCCATTATCATTCCTCAATATCTTAATTTTCTTCTCGGATTGGTTTTCGATCAAGGCTTCGAAGTGTAGCCAGTTGAACACTTCATCCTTTTTCTTCAAGAAGTAGATCTAGGTCTTGTGAGAATAATCATACGTAAAGGTGAGATAATATAAGTATCCTCCCAAAGAGTTTACGGACATCATATCAGATATGTTAGAGTGGATAAATTGTAATACATTTGTGGTCTTGCTATTACTTGAGGGGAATGGCCCCCTTGTAAGTTTTCCTTCGGCACATCCCGGACATGCTCTACTTTGAACTCAGAGTCGGGCATACTTGTCACCATCTGTCTCACATCCGGTAGGGCCTTATAATGAAGATGTGCAAACCTCCGGTGCCATAGTTCAGATTGTAGAGATGTGTCGCAAGACATGGCTCTCAATGGACTTCCTCCAACTTGATACAAATTGTCAACCCTGAACCCAAGAGTAAAAGCATCTTTAAAATTTCTTTTCCAAACACTTACCTTTCCATCGATGAATGCTGCCTTGACTCCTTTGCCCTCCATGGCTGAAATGGACACCAGGTTCTTCTTGAGATCAAGTCCATGTAGTACTTCTTGTAAATGAATAGTGTTACCTTGATTCAATTGAAGGGTAACATTCCCTATTCCCTTCACGGGATAGGTGGCATCGTCTCCAAGGATGATCTCCAAGTTTGTCTCCTTTTTTATCAGATTAGAGAGGGCTTCCTTGTATCCGGTGAAGTGCCTTGAGGAACCACTATCAATCAGCCAATTTCCCAGACTGTCGGAAGTAGAGGCAGTGGAGAGGGCCAATATAAGATAGTACTCTTTTTGCTTATTGTTAACAACATTTGATTCTTCATACCTGGAGTTCCTCGATTTCTTGGGGGGTCGACCATTTCCTTGATGTACCGCATTCCTTTTTCCTTTGCCATTGGACTTGTCATTCGTTTGATCGTTGTTGTTGAAGTTTCCCCTGGAATGATTGTGATCATCATCATGCGATGTTTCCCTTCTATTTGGACACTCCCTTCCTTCCTCCCTTAGATCCAAGCTTTCCATGGAAATGATCTTTAGACCCTGCATTATTTCTCCTTTTGGCATGAGTGGAGAATGCAGTGGGGTTGCTTCTATTAGAAGACATTTCTTGCTCCACCATTCTTGTTTCTTCTTGAATGCATCTCGACATCAATTCTTCAAACCCTGGAATTCGATCATTGTTGAGGATGATGGTTCTAAATACATTCCACTCAGGTGGGAGTCCTCCAAGGGTGGTGAGAGTAAGTTCCTTGTGAGGAATGACTTCTCTAATCGAGAGTAGATCATTCTTGATCTCAGTAATCCTCAAGAAATAGGATTGAATATCCTCGCTCTTGCTCTTCTTAATATTCTTCAACTTATTCTTGAGAAATAGAATTTGATTAGCATTACTAACCTTGAACATGCCGACCAACCTGTCGTAGATCTCCTTGGAGGTCTTCAATTCGGAGATGTAGGCCACTAGATTCTTGTCAATGGAATCCGTGATAATCTTCTTTGCTTACTTCAGCCCTATTGTACTTGGTCTTTGCAGCAGTTGGTGCATTTGAAGGAGATTCAGGGATTTTACCCTGTACATAGTCCATCACTTCTTTTTCTTCCAAGGTCAAATCAAGAGACATCTTCCATCCATGATAGTCAGATTTATCATGGAGCTTGTCTTCAGCCGGGAAGTAGGATGAGGAACCCGTTGAACCTTTTGTCCTTGTCCAACTGTCTTTGCTGATTTCTCTTTCACTCTTGCTTGGGCTTTGTCTTCACCTCAGCTCTATACCATGTTAATTTTTGGCAACAATGGTATGTTCTATGCTTTAGAGCAATTTTACTTCAATTTCTTTATTAGCCCTTTCAGATTAGCAATCACATCAACATGATAGTAAAATGCGGATAGAACATAAACAATAGAAGACAAGCCAAGACAAGAGGACACAAGATGTGGCACCAACCAGGGACAAACCCCAATGTGGGGAAACCCTTGGTCAAATCTTCTTTTAGTCTTCAACAGTTCAACAGAGAGAGATAGTACAATTTACAAATCTGATAATTTAAAATAGCAACAAAAGAGCCATAACCAGAAAAGTCAATGCTGGTCAACAGGGCAGATTTGACCCTCAGCAAATCGATCAACTTTAGTCAACGTCGGCCTCCAAACAACAACATAAAACAACCCTCAAAACAATCAAATTCAGCCCAGCCAAAGTTTGGTCAAACAACCCACCTGCGGTCAGCCCCAGTTGCAATCAACGTTGGTCAACAGTCAACGTTTAGCCTCGATTTTTGTGCCCAGAAATGCGGCCTTCCCAAACAGAGATAGCCCTCACAAAAACACAGTCAAAAGAGGTCAACGAACGCTGGTCAACTCTTGGTCAAACTATCCAGAAATTCGGTCTCTTGAAATTTCGGCCTCTTGAAATTTCGCTCTCCTGAAATTTCGGCCTTTTGAAATTTCGCTCTCCTGAAATTTCAGACATGTGGAGAAAGAGAGGCCCAAAAATCTGTACCCAATCAATGAGGAGAGAGAGAGAGAGAGAAGTGTGAAGATGAGTGTGTCCAAATGAGACTAAGTCACCTTCTATTTATATGCAACCTTGAGGATGAATAAACGTCACTGTTGGGCTTCTGACCCTACATAAGTTTGTTGGCCGACCTCGACAATTTGACCATAATCAAAATAAATTCATAACTTAATTTGTACATGTCAGAATTAGATGATATTTAGATCAATCTACACCAATCAGAGAGAGGAATCCAAGAAAAATATTAGCTGTCATAAATAAGATGACCCATGTGGAGTTTGGCCCTAGTTGCCAATGTTAAAAGATCTTCGTATTGGGCTTTACCTCTTGATACTAACAAAAAATGAAGCCCTGTTGGGAGGTTGAAGCAATTCTATTAGGTCTTTCCCCCTATTTGCCAAAACCCGATAAGAACCTTGATGTGGCATCTCAGGTGGCCGATGACATGGTGAGGGCTGCCATGTGCTAGTGACATTGTGTCACTCAATGGCGACACATGGGCAAGGGATGCCACATGTTTTCTATGTGGAAGTGGTATTGATGTTAATTTTCCAGTGTTTCATGTTGTTATAATCACTGTAAAAAAGTTCTTCCAATTGCAATCACCCTAATAACATATAAGCAATTATAGCTAGAACAATAAACAATAAATGCACAGTAGAAGATAGCCAAGCATAATGAGACACAAAGATTTGGTTAAAGACCAGGGAAAAACTCCACAAGGGGGAAACCCCTTGGTCAATTCTTCTTCTATTAGTCAATCAATGTTCAACATGAGATACATCAATTCAATAGTACACCCAATAACTAGTCAAAGTCAAGCTTTTACTCGCCAAGTCAACCAATCCAAAAATAATAGCTAAAGAGAGATAAAGTCAAATCTCGTCAAATAGATTAGTATGCAATTTTCGGCTTGTGAAGGAACAACCAATAATAATCATCAGTCTACCCTAACTAGTCAAAGTCAATGGTCAACATGCCTAGAAAAGTTCGGTCAACCTAGCAGAAAACTCAACCTTCCTTGCTCAGTCAAACCCAGTAAAAAAATAGCAAAATCTCCTTCAAAGATGCCAGTCAACTCTGTGGTCAAAACCCTAGACTAGACTCGCGGTCAACCTTAGTCAACAACCCATAATTTGGTTTTCAGACATAGTCAAACTCTTACAAATTTTGGCCTCAAACCAAATAGGAAAATCTCGGTCAAACAGAAGAACAACCCAAGTCAAAGTAGGTCAATGCTAGTCAAAATAGTCCAAAAATAGAAAAGTCAAAGCAGGTCTGAGCTCTCTCTCTCTCCTTTGCATGTGTGAAGTCAACATTTGAATTTTAGATCAAATCAAACTCATGTGATGTGATGGATGATGCCAAATGAGGAGTCAACTATGGTCTACTTATATGTGTATGTATATTAGGACCAATTACTCATGGTGGCGCTGACTTGTACTTTCAGTGCGCTGACCGGTCAAACTTAAAATATATATTTTCCTTGACCAATTTTGAAATTTCTTTTGAGGAGAATTGGTTCTTTGGAGTAACTAGGCTTCTTTTTGGGCAAATTCATCCTATAGCTGCCAATTTTAACACTCCCTCTCAGCTTGGGAGGAATTTCCAGCTGCACCATAAGTCTCATCTTAGATGTACATGTCTCAAGATAGGAGAAGCTCATTTCGTTTTATTTCATCTCATCTCAATTGAACAATTTGTTGATTTGGGGTAGCATCGGATGTGCTCTAGCCATGAAAATTGGTGGAGAGGCTAAAGCACATGAGATCTCCAAGATCCATAAATGGTTTGGACAGAGTGTACCCGGGTTGGGAGATATTAAAATAATTAATATTTTTAATGGAGTTCCTAAGTAATTATTATTTTTAATGGAGTTCCTAAGTCTAAACTTAGGAAAAACAAAATATTAATGGGTATTAATATAAAACTGGGTTAGAAGGTTCCAAAAGTCATGGATCAAGCCCAATCTAATCTTAGCCGTTGATTATATATTTAATCTCGGCCGTTGAAGGATCATCAAGAAAAGTATAAGAGGGGGCTTGAGGGTCAGTTGGACAACACACCAGAGTGATCAGTCATTCGATTTGCTAGAGCGGGGTTGCTAAGCAAAGTCGAATCAGTGATCAGCAACGAGGGGTAGTGAGTACTGGACAGAGAGGCAGAGACAGTGCCAAGAGACCAGCGAAGAGGCAGAGAGTGAGAAGCAGCAGCCAGAGTAGGCCACGCAGAGCCCAACAGAGACAACACAGAGGCCAGAGGGATTGCGTCATCCACACAGAGAGCAGTTGGAGTGACGCAGAGGGCCCCAGAGGCTGCTCAGTGCCTCAGAGGGCCCCAGAGGCTGCTCAGTGCCTCAGAGGGCTGACGCAAAGGCCAGAAGGGCAAGCGCAATGCTTCAGAGTTGCTGGAGAGGGTTTCGTGGGACAAGTTTTCTGAATGCCTGTTTCCGAATAGAGAGGTATTGCTGCTAGTTATTTTTTCTCTGTCGAGTGAGCTAGTTTGGCACCCAGTTGTACTCAAGGAAATACTACATAATAATAAACCTTCAGAATAGCTGCACCGATTTTCCCGCATTTGGTTTTTCTGAGGACATTTGTTCAAAAATAATGGTGTCACTTGTGTGTTTGTTTTCTTTCCGCTGATGATCTGTAGATGTTGAGACTGTATTATGTTTATTTCGTTATTTATATGTTTTAAATAACTTGTTCAAATTTAACAAGTAGAAGAAATAAACCAGAAGAATACAGATTAAATTTCTAATGGATAGACTTAGAAATTTCAACACAATTGATGACTCAATCCTTAGAATAAGAAGAATGATCCACACGACAATATGGGAGATCGATTTACCACAATCAAGTCTATGGCATTCATAAACGACCCTGGTAAAGATCATACTCCGTATTGCCACTAATTGACCCTCTCCCAACTTGATTCTCACTAAGTGTTTGAACACCTGCATCCAATACTATGGTCTACTTATATGTGTATGTATATTAGGACCAATTACTCATGGTGGGGTCGACTTGTACTTTCATTGGGCTGACTGGTCAAACTTAAAATATATATTTTCTTTGACCAATTTGAAATTTCTTTTGAAGAGAATTCGTTCTTCTTTGGGGTAACTAGGCTTCTTCTAGGGCAAATTCATCTTGTAGTTGCCAATTTTAACACTACCTCTCAGCTAGGGAGGAATTTCCAGCTGCACCATAAGTTACATCTTAGATGTACATGTCTCAACATAGGAGAAGCTCATCTCGTTTTATCTCATCTCATTTCAATTGAACAATTGATGACTCAATCCTTAGAAGAAGAAGAATGATCCACACGACAATAGGGGAGATCGATTTACCACAACCAAGTCCATGGCATTCATAAACGACCTTGGTAAAGATCACACTCCCTAGTGCCACTAATTGACCCTCTCCCAACTTGATCCTCACTAATCCAGTGGTAGAACACCTCCATCCAATACTTAGGGTAGATCAATTTACCACAACCAAGTAGGCGCGTTTGCCCTTGGTAAATATCACACACACCTAAGTCTCCTCTCCCATGTGGCCAATATGGGAGGCAATCCCAACAAGCTTAACTGAGTCCACGACCCCTATATAAGGGTGACTTGTGGGTAGGATGCATACTGGGGTATGTACTCAACCAAGTCCATAGCTTTAAGGAGTACCCTTACCCAGGAGCTCTCATGCTCTTCACTCCTTACCAAGTCCATGGCTAATCAAAATACTGGGGGCCTGAGCATAGCTCAGTGTTCTCGATCAACAATTTTCCTTCTCAAGGAGGGATACATTCTCTCGCTCTCCAAGTTACTCTCTGAAGAATATGAACTTTGCTTTTGGCAACGACTTGGTGAGAATGTTTGCAACCTACTCACCTGTTGAGATGTGTTGGAGCCTCACTGCTCCTCGTAGTACCATATCTTTGATAAAGTGGTACTTTATCTCGATGTGCTTCAACCTGTCATGGAATACTGGATTCTCTAAAAGTCGGATCCTGCTTTGATTGTCATTGTATATCACGACCGTATCAAGCACTTGCTCAAACACCTTTGCAAAGAGTTTCTGCAACCACACTGCTACCATAGCATGCAAAGGTTCCACCATGAACTAGCTCGAGGTGTTATTAACAAAACATATGTCTGGTCTTGTGTTTACGATAAACATTAGAGCCCCAATTAGCTGCTGGTACATAGAAGGATCTGCTAGAGTTGGTTCCGCATCTTGACCACATAACTTCTTGAAGTTTGCCTCCATTGGTGTGGCCATGGATTTGCAATTCACTATCCCCAATCTCTCCAAGATTTTGACAACATATATTCTTTTGTTAAGGAAAATCTCACTAGGTCTGCCACTAATCCCAGGAAGTAGTGCATTAACACAAGATCTTACATTGATTGATTAGAGGCTTTGCTCCTGTCAAGAATAAATCATCAACGTATAAAACCAAAATCAAAGGCATACCTTGGACAAATTTGAATAGAGGTTCGGATCGACACTACTTCTAGTGAATCCCAACTTTACCAGGTATCCATCGATTTGAGCATACCAAGCCTTGGGGGCTTGCTTCAAACCATAGAGGGCTTTCTTCAATCTGCAAACATGGGTTTCCCTGTCATGCTTCTCAAAGCCATGTGGTTGTTCTAGGTACACCTCTCCCTTAAGTATGCCGTGAAGAAAGGTTGTCTTCACATCCATCTAGTGAAGACTCCAACCCTAATTAGCAGCAAGAGCAATGATGGACCAGATGGCAGTGTATTGAGCAACAGGTGCAAATATTTCGTTATAATCTTCTCTCTCTTTTTGGGAGAATCCTCTAGCCACAAATCTCACCTTGAACTTCTCAATGCTACCATCAACTGCATGTTTGGTTTTGTATAACCACATGGAAGTCACAATAGACTTCCCCTTGGGTCTCAGAACCACCTCCCATACATCATTTTTCATGATGGACTCATACTCTTCGACAATGGCATCTTTCCAAACTTGTTCCTTCACTTTATCTTCAAAGTTGCAAGGTTCAGAGTCCAGACTATATGATGTCACTAATCAAGGCAACATATCCTTGATATCTGCGAGGCTACTTTCTCTCTTTGAAAGTGCCTCTTGGGGCTAAATGTCTCTTTGCATCTTGTAATGTATCACAAAGCTAGAGAGGCCTCTTCCTCGTGGGAGGATCACATGGAGGAGGATTCAAAGGATCCATGGGTGCCATAGGCTCATCTGCAAGGTCCGACTCGGGTAGGGATGGCTCAACATTTACATCCATAGTATCATCTCTTCTCTCAGAGATGGTAGGGTGGGAGAGTCCCTGGCTTTCCCAAGAGCAACATCCTCATCAAAAGTCGCATCCCGACTAAAATCAATGTTCCTCTGACCTGGCACATATATCTTGTAAGCCTTAGAATTTTCATAGTAACCAACAAATGTACCTTTCTTTGCTGAAGCCTCCAACTTGTACCTCTTTTCCTTCGGTACATGAAAGTAGACAAGGTAGCCAAAGATTCTCAAGTGTCCAACTTTCGGTTGCACACATGTAAATGCTTTTTTAGGAGTCCTACAATATTCATAGCTTCTCCCACAGGAACATAGGAAGCTTTTGATCATGAATCATGGCTTTTTCTGCTTCCAAGATGGACCTGTTCTTCATCTCAACAACTCCATTTTGTTGTGGATTGTATGGAACCATGACCTCCTTCTTAATCCTGGTCTCTCTGTAGAATTCTTTAAACTCATTTGAAGTATATTCTCCTCCATTATTTGTCCTTAGGATCTTGATCTTCTTTCCTGTTTGATTTTCCACAAGAGCCTTGAAATCCCTGAACACATTGAAAGCCCGATCCTTGGTCTTCAAGTATAAGGTCCAAGTTTTGCGAGCAGAGTCATCAACAAAGATTGTATAGCATAAATATCCTCCCAGAGATTTCATCGACATGTGCCCACAAAGATCATAATGAATAAGATGAAGAATCTCCTTAGATTTGTTGCTACTACCCTTGATATTCTTTCCACTAGCACATCCTTGACATACACCTTCATGATCCACCCAAATCCTAGGTATCTCTGTAAGTACCCTGCTCAAGTCAGGTACGGCTTTGTAATGAAGTGAGAAAATCTCCAGTGCTAAAGTTCACAATGATTGGTAGTGTCATGGACTAATGCTTGAGTTGGTCGTCCACAAACCTTGTAAAGGCCCTGATTTCTAAAACCAACAGTGAAGGTTGCTCTCAGGTAGATCCCCTTGGCCAAGCAAGGAATTTTCCATTGATGAATGCAACTTTAAATCCCTTGTCTTCCATGGTAGATGTGGAGACAAGATTCTTCTTCAAACTTGGCACATATAATACATCATGTAGATGAATGGCTTGACCAAAATTCAAATGAAAAGAAGTAGAGCCAGACCCTTTAACATCATGAGGAGTTATCCCCAAGTAAAATTTTCAAATTGGTCTCCCTCTCAGCCAAATTTGTGAGGACTTCACAATACCCTGTAAAATGTGTGGATGCCCCTATCCACTAGCCAAGTATCAATGCTAATTGAAAAAGAGCTAGAAAGAGCAACAACAAGAACATATTTAGATTGAGAACTTGCAACATTATTAACATACCTTGTGTTTCTGATTCTCTTTTGAGGGCGTTGGGGCTCTTCAAAACTTGCATGGGATGCAAGATCTTTTCCTCACCTTATATTGTTGAAGTTGTTGTTACCATTGTAGTTACTGCTATTAGGCATTTGAGCATTTCTTCTATCAGGACAATCTCGAGCAATGTGGCCAAATTTGTCACACTTGTAGCATTCGACTCTTGAATAGTCCCTTCTATTGTTGTTGAATGGTGGGGTTGGTTTCTTCGACTTCCCTTGAAAGGTTTCCCTTTTCCTTTTTCTTTTCCCTTCTTCACATTGGCTACAAAGGCTATAGGCTCTCCTTCTTCTTGTCTTTGGATTCTCCCTCTAGAGATGAGTCTAGATTCCTCTTGAGTACAATCACCCAAAAGCTCATCAAAAGTAGGGAGCTCTTTCTAGCAACTAATGCTTGTGATGAATGTCTCCCAAGACATGGGGAGCCCTCCTAGAGTCATCTGCACAAGCTCTCTATCAGATATGACTTTTCTAATCGAAAGAAGTTGATCTCTTATTTGAAAGGTCCTCATGAAGTGGCTGTAATAGATTCAGACTTGTTCATCGTGATGTCATTGAGTTGACTCTTCAAAGAGATGACTTGGCTTAGATTGTTGTCTTCATACATTCCAATCAATTTGTCATACATCTCCTTTGACTTCTTCATCTTAGACATATAGGTGATGAGATGATCTCTAAGAGAGTCAATGATGATTTTCTTGGCCTTGATTGCACTCTTCTTGTACTTGTTCTTGGCACTGGCAGTCTAGCATTCTCAGTAGGCTCAACTACTTAACCCTGTACATATTCCATCACATCAATATCTTCCATTGCGAGATCCAATCTAGCCCTTCGAGTTGCAAAGTTGGAGGCATCATTCAAATTCTCTTAAATCTTGAAATAGGATGTAGTCATCTTGACCAAAATTAGATCACCAATCAGTAAAACAAGAGTGTCTCAAGGGGTGCTCTTTGCTTTCCTTAGGCTAACCTTCACCTCAGCTTTGATACGATGTTCATTTTCACAGTGTTCTATGTTGTTATAATCACTTTAAACAAATTCTTCCAATTTCAATCACCTCAATAACATATAAGCTATTATAGATAGAACAATAAACAATAAATGCACAATAGAAGATAGCCATGCACACCGAGACACAAAGATTTGGTCAAAGACTAGGGAAAAACCTCACAAGAAGGAAAACCCTTTAATCAATTCTTCTTCTCCTATTAGTCAATCAATGTTCAACATGAGATACATCAGTCCAATAGTACATCCAATAACCAAAGTCAGGCTTTGACTCACCAAGTCAATCAATCCAAAACAATAGACAAAAGGAAGTAAAGTCAAATCTGGTCAAATAAATCAGTCTGCATTTTTTGGCCTATGAAGGAGCTATCAACAACAGTGAATGGTCTTCCCTAACCAGTTAAAGTTAATGGTCAACCTGCCCAAAAATTTCAGTCTACCCAACAGAAAACTTGGCTTTCCTTGTTTAGTCAAGCCCAGTCAAAACAATAGCAAAATTTTGGTCAAAGATACCAGTCAACTCCGCAGTCAAAGCCCTAGACTGGACCAGCGGTCAACCTCTGGCAATGGCCCAGAATTCGGTGGCCAAACATAGTCAAACTCTCCTGCAAATTTCGGCCTACAACCAAACAAAAAATCTCGGTCAAACAGAAGAACAACAACCTATGTCAAAGTAGGTCAATGTTGGTCAAAACAGTCACAAAACAAAAAAGTTAAAGCAGGTCTGAACTGTCTCTTTCCCCTCCTTCGCACGTGTGAAATCAACCTGTGAATTTCAGATCAGAAGAAACTCATGTGATGTGATGGATGATGCTAAATGAGGAGTCGACGATGGTGTACTTATATGTGTTTTAGGAGGACCAATTACTCATGGTGGGGCCGACTTGTACTTTCATTAGTCCAATCTGTCAAACTTAAAATATAAATTTTCTTTGATCATTTTTTTTTGAAGAGAAGTGGTTCTTTTTTGGGGTAGTTGGTCTTCCTCTTGGGTAAATTCATCCTGCAGCTGCCAATTTTAACAACTGATGCTATGTTGCATTTGGAGGACAATCTTCAAATGGGCATATCATCGTCTCTAGGACTTGTTGCACACATTTTGTCAAAGTTCTGAGGAAGCGGATGTACCTATTTTTTCGAAGGATCGAGGTCATCAACCGTCAACATTTTGTGTCATTGTAAATCCATTCTGCAAATTTTTAATGTAAATGATTCTAGTAAGATCGTATATGTATGTAACAACCTAGGTAAGCCTATTATTTTGACAAGAGTTTCATCCTATAGGAGGTTTTTCGTCTCACTGACTCATTTGTTTTTCTAAACACGGATGGTCGACAAAGTTTTTCCCTCCAACCTCACCTCAAAGCTAGGGTGGAATTCTTCATCAAAGTTTTAAGTGAGTCCTAGTGTTTTAGTCAAGTCTTATGTAAAAGTGATTTAGGAATAATTTAAGCAAGTTGGCCAAATTATATTATTACAAATCACTTGTCTGCTAGATCATATTGTATCGCAGAGTTGGGTATGTAATTTGATGGACTATATCGAATGGGTGTATCACCTTTGAGAGTTGAATTGTAAAATCATATTTAAATAATATTTTAGTGCATGGTCCATCATACTTAGACACCATGGCTAAAATATTAGAGGGTGGAAAAATTATTAATCCCCTCAAGTGTCAATTAATTAAATTTTCTGGCAAAGAATGAATTAAAATTCTAAGCCAGAAATTTAATTATTTAGAGTCAAAATTAAATGTCAAGAGAAATTAAATTTCTCAAGTGGAAAAATTCGTGGGTCTTGGAGAAATTAAATATTGGAGGTTCCCCACCAAGGGAATATTGGAAATTTCAAGAAAAATTGGACACTTGGACCTTGGTGGTTAAGTCAAAAACAAAATTTTGAGGAAATTAGCTCAAAATAATTAATTTTGAGCTAATAAAAAATGGGTTTAATGAGAAATTCGAAAATTCCTCAAAAATAATTATTTTAACAATAGAGATTAAAAGATCATCAAAGATTAATCAACGACTGAGATTAATTTGACGAGGATCAGGCCAACTAGCCGTTATTTTTCCAGTTGGAGGGTTTATCTATAAATTAGAGAGTCATTTGAGTTTCAAGCTATCAGATGTTTGGCTAAGGAAATTTTGCAGAAAAACTGATGTAATGCTATTGTCCCGTTGGGAACATTATTTGAATCATAATAAAGAATTTGTGGTGCAGTTCATGGTGTCTATTATCTACTGATTTGTGGTACATACTTGGTACGGATATTCCTATATTGTGCTTAATATTTTTAAAGTTTGTTCTTCATTAGATGGAGATAAGATCATTCTATTGGTAGATTTTGGGTTTATCTTAGGTGATTTGATTTTCCATGTCTAACAAGCGTTCTCGAAGAAAATATATAGTGTTTGTAGGTTCCCCAGTCTTTGGGCTCCAAGTTCACAAATTGTGGACGTAGGCTGACCTTGTTTGGACTCCGAATATTTATATGGTTTATTTAATTTCACTAAGGCTATAGCTTGCATCTATTCTTAAAAATACACTCAGCCATTTATCAAAAAATTTCTAAAAAAAAATATTTCTCAAAATTTCTTTCAAAAGCCTTGTATATTTGTAAATAATTTTTCTAATTGCAGTTTTGGGGTATTGAGAACTTTTGTATATATTGGGGTTTTGGGTACTTATGAATTTATTTTTGCAGATGTGATCAAGCAAGAAGAGCTGGAATAGAGCTAGATCTAGGCCCTTGAGGGTAAGATCTAGCCTCAATTTTTTTTTTTTGTCGCAGGGCCAACCATTGAAGAATTTGCAGTAAAATTTAGATCTGAAGTAAATTAATTTTTCTGAAGCAAGGGTTTCAAGTGTTAGCCCTCTTGGGCTCGGATCTAGCCTCTCCAAGGCTAGTGTTCCCTCTCTAGCCCCTGCGTTAGTCTTAGAGGCCACAACGCCATTTTTTTAGGCCTTTTGAGGTCTGACTGTGGGCCTAGGAGGCCTTGACCATGCTCCTTTACCCTAGACGGCTGCCCTAGAGGGCTTGCCGTGGGATTTTAAGCCCTCTTCCTCCTTCGTCCTCTTCTCAGCGTCCTGCATCCTCCCTTTCTGCTCTTCGCTCTCCTTTTCGTCCCTCCTTTTGGCGCTTTTCAGTCCTCATTCAACCTCAAATCCTAGCTGCTAGCCCTTAGAGGGATTCCTCCCTCCAACATCAGGCCTTCTTGGCATAGTTGCAGGAATCGCCCCCCCCCCCGGATCCTAAGTCGGAATCGCGACCCGTACGGAATCGTTCCGGAATCTCCAGGCGAAGCGCGATTCCGAATTTTAGGTGGCGCGATTCCTAGTTTTTAAAGCGATTCCTGCCATTTAGGTTGCGTTGCCCCGGAATCGCGCTTCGGAAGGCGCTTCGGGCAAGAGGTTGCGCCACGCAACCTGCCCGGAAGCGCACGCCACCCGCACGCCACCCAGGCGCAACCCGCACGCAACCCAGGCGCAACCCGCGGGGCAGCAAGATAAATTTAATTTTTTTTTAATTTCTTTTAAAATTTAACTTAACTAAGCTTGAGGGGGTGGGTTAGGGTGAGTTTAGGGTGAGTTTAGGGTGACTTTAGAAAAGAATAAAGCCCCCATTCTCTTCTCATTTTCTCACTTTGAGTTTATGAAAGTTGGAGAAGAGAAGAGAGGAGAGGAGAAGAGAAGAGAAGAGAGGAGAGGAGAAGAGAAGAGAGGAGAGCTTGGAGGAGTGAAGAAGGAGGAGCTTGGAGCAAGAGCTTGGAGGACTTCATCTACAAGAGCTAAAGAGGTAAGTTCAAAGCCCAAACTCCCTTTTTTTTTGAAAAAAAAATTGTATTTTTCTCCTCCCTCTCCTACTCTTTCCCATTGTTTCTACTTGCTCCTTTATTTACAGGTTGTCCACTACCTATATCCATATTCCAAGATGGTGTTCTTTTGGCTTCTATGTATCATTCCACTCTTGGTTTTAATGATGGCAAGGGTGAGG